>BHDV01002357.1:170741-187093 GCA_005406045.1 Adoxophyes honmai | reverse complement strand
AACAATGAATGTCATTGATAGCTATTGACCCTCTCACACATATGTAGAGATTAGCAACGCGCCACATCACTTACGGATAAACCGCACTACGCATCACCGCTCTTTTCCCGCGTAGAGCCTGATGATGGGTCACAAATTGGCCAGAAGCATGACGAGCTAATCTAGACACAGAAACGTGAGAGGAATCCGTTTTATTTCAATATGAGAGAGTTTTACGGTATTTTTACGTCCAGACTAAAAGTTAAGCAAGACTACTTAGTATTGCCATATTATATTAGGGTTGCTATGCTTTGTTATTTCTGCTTTCGACTCTCCGAATCCGATAACTACATCCGTCACAACCCTAGTTGTGACGTTACGTTCTGTTCCCCTTTTTTGTTCTACCACACGTTTGACGTCACGACAAGAGTCATAGACTTTCGAAATAAGTGCTGACGTACGAATTCGATGCTCTTTATCTTTACACATGTCATGTTCGATGATTCGATCGGTTAATTTATATTTTATTATGTACTTATTACTATGAGCTTATGTTTTTACAATAATGTTAAAATATAAAGCAAAATGCTAAGTAAGTTGCCGAGTGTCCCAGTGGTTAGAGAACTTGACTGTCAAGCTTAAGGTCCCAGGTTCGATTCCGGTCGGGGCAGATGTTTGTATGATGAATACGAATGTTTTCTCTCGAGTCTTGGATAATTTTACCCGTTGTCTAGTACCCATAGCACAGGCATTCAATTGCCTAATTTGGGACTAGGTATTTGGTGTAAATAGCCAGATCCTCTTTTTTAACGGAGTGAAAATGCGTTACGCATCCGGATTTGTGGGGTCCTTTGTGGGACTCTTTTCCCCGTCCTCTTCCCGAATGGAAGGGGAGGGCAGAACATACCCACTAAAACCACTCCGGCGTTGTCTTCTTGCCCAGATAATTTAGTCCTGCACTTTGCGGATTATTTACAACAATAATTCCCAACAAACCCAGGTTAGATTACATGTTGAGTGTAGTCACAAAGGGAGCCCAGTGGACAGGCTAATTATTCAAGATTTACTGATATGGAACAAACAGCTCCATTGACTAGTGCCGGTTGCCGCATCGCTGTCGTATTTAGTCCAATGACGTCACGCCCTAACTTTAGGCAACTAATTGTTCTGCGGTTTTACTGCCGAATAGATAGCGCAAGGTTTAGCTAATTTTATACTAGAATCATTCACGCTGGCTCTGGTTGACCCGGAATTGTATTTGTAGGTATTATTGGGAATGATGTAGTTATTTGTTGTAATTTATAAACTTTTATTTAACCAGGAATGTCTGTTAGCATGCTGAGGTCAAATCTGACAAGTTAACAATTTTTGTAGTTGGATTAACTTGAATTTTGGAGTGGAGTTTGCAGTGTGGATGACAATCTGTTTAAAATGTGTTATTACTTCTGGTCTAGTTTAGTAAACGGCATGCAGTGCTTGTTAAATAGTGGTTTTATAAAATTCGTTGTAGGTACCTACTACACAAGTATAAGTAAAAAGTTCAAGAAAAAACTAAAAATTCATTGTTTTCCTCTGGTTTCTTAGAAGAACAGTCAATAACTGATTTGTAAATGGTTAATACTTTTCTCCCCGTTTGGTGCCACGCTTAGAATAATCCATTCGTAGATGTCGTAATAGGCGACTAAATTAATAGGTTAACCTGTCGTCTGTGTTTGATAAGGATCCCAAAAGTACCCGTCGTATGTGTATGATAAGGATCAGTATCATACGACGTTTTCGAATTTTTGCGAGTTAGGATCCTTATCAAACACAGACGACAGGTTTTAGTATGCTTTAGGTGACTGCAGCTTATCCCTATTATTTCTCTGTCATCAATCTAATATTGCACTAAAAGTGGCTACGTAACGTGAATTAGTCTTGGTTTCGACAATGTAATGTTTCGTGTGCTCTGCCTACTCCATTTGGGAACACAGGCGTGATCAACCACAAAACGCCGCCACCGGCATATTTCCTGCAGTTTTCATACATTTCATATGGACTCGCCGCACACGGTTCTGAACGGTCTGAACTAAAAAATTGGCTGTCGCGCGTTTCAACTACTTTTGTAGCTGCGTCTAGCTTCTCGTGGCGGCGTTAGTGGCTGTGGCCGGTAGCCCGTGTGCGGCGATACTTAAGGATAATTTTGTAGATATTCTTTTACATTTTTTAGGATTCCGTACCCAAAGGTTAAAAACGGGACCCTATTACTGAGACTTCGCTGTCTGTCTGTCCGTCCGTCTGTCTGTCCGTCCGTCTGTCTGTCACCAGGCTGTATCTCACGAACCGTGACAGTTAGAGAGTTGAAATTTTCACAGATGATGTATTTCTGTTGCCGCTATAATAACAAATACTAAAATCAGAATAATAATAATAATAATTAAGGGGGGCTCCCATAGAAAAAACGTGTTTTTTTTGCTGTTTTTGGTATGGGACCCTTCGTGCGCGAGTCCGACACGCACTTGGCCGGTTTTTTTTGTATTTTTCGAACGGCGTTTATAAACAAGAGTTTCTTTCCACAGACTGCAGCAACAGCAAACGCAGCAGCCTGCAGAGCCGCGGCAGCACGTCGAGCCTGCTCGAGCGCAGCCTCACCCCCCGATCTCAACCCCCGACGCCTCGGTAAGTACACCCTATTTATATGTCAGTTAGGCTGGGTTTTCAGCAGATGAGGAGCTAGAGCATCGTTTCACAGCGACGCGGATTGGTGCGCACGGGACCCGCTCCGCGTCGCTGTGAAACGATGCTTTAGTTCCTCAGTTGTGCTCCCGCTCCGGGCGCCCATAGTAACACTGTCAGCCCAGCCTTAGGTATAAACCACTGTCGGACCTGACTGTGTCTGAAGTGACTAATAACTAGATACTACGGATGACAATGCAATAATTTGGTAGTAGATTTCTAATGGCCCAACCGGGACATTTTCTGATGGAAAAAACTCTTCAACGGTTGCTCTGTTTGACTCAAAATTTGGTGCACGTGATCTAGAATGGATGATAGATAGTACAGTTGGCAAAAAAATCAGTCGGCAAAAATAGTTTGCTTAGATTGTTCTCCAATAACCTCAGATTCAGTGGACGCTCCCTTAATTTTTTTTTTTACAAAATTGTTTAGTTTTTTCAGCAAAAACGGAAAAGACGGCCCCTCTAAATATTCGTTGACATATCAGTGCGACGAGTCGTAAGTTTATGCGCAAAAATCAACGCGTTGCCCATCATGACACGTCATTGTCAAAACCCGTGCGGCGCGTCACGTTCGCCGATTGAAGTGTAAACGACTCACACCCATACACATGTGCTATCGCGCCATCTTTAAAGTGAACTTAACGCCTCGTCTTCATTTGTTTTGTTTGTTAATTAATTACAGATAAAACTATCCGTTTATACCCGTATCAGGGTAATTTTCGATGACCAATGTTGTTTACATAGCGATGTAGAATCGGACCAAATTGTTATGACCATGGTCACTGCGTGGTCGTTATGTTGTGATAATAATATACAGCTTTTGCAGTAGATTAGTAAGTTGTTATGTTCGATTCGGTTAATTAAGACGGTATGGTAAACGTGACCATGCTTATCTTTTTCACTTATCATCCTTATTTCACTTGTTGACACCGTTTTCGCTATAGTGAAATAAACGAATCTACTTACGTCCTTATATTGAGATTAGCTCAACATGATTCGGGCCAATTCTTGACCCATCATCTAGAGCAGTGGTTCCTAACCTGGGGGTAATTACCCCCGTAGGGGTAAAACGGAAATTCTAGGGGGTAACAGACTGTCGGCTTACCTACTAGTTACCTAAACGTGCAATTCTTACAATACATAATAAACATATCTTCGTTCGAATTTGTGTGGTGTTAATTATTTTAAATTAGCTAGGGGTAAAATCGATTCCCATACTTGTTCACAGGGGTAGTGACATTGAAAAGGTTAGGAACCACTGATCTAGAGCGACACGCTACCCCTCTCGTTGCTTTATGTCTGACATCATCTCAGGCATAAGACGTCCACTGCTGAACTGCTGTCATTAAATTGCATTTAGGACTAGGATATTAATGTAAATTGTTCAATGATAAATAAAAAAAGTGCTACCAATTGCAATATGCCATTTCTTCACCAGATCTCAAGCGGCAACGCCGCACAAATACAAAAAAGGCGACGTGGTTTCAACGCCAACTGGCATTCGGAAGAAGTTCAACGGCAAGCAATGGCGTCGGCTGTGCTCCAAAGATGGCTGCTCTAAGGAGAGCCAGCGGCGGGGATACTGCTCGCGCCATCTATCGCTGCGAGGAGTTACTCGCTCCTCCAATACGCCTCTAGCCCAGGGTTCTGCCCATACTCCGCAACAGAGGTTAGTCTACTAGGCTACTAAATGGGTCACCAGTATACTTGAGCTTCAAAGACGGTTACTCTAAGGGGATACTGCTCGCGCCATCTATCGTTGCGAGGCGTTACTCGCTCCTCCAACACGCCTCTAGCCCAGGGTTCTGCCCATACTCCGCAACAGAGGTTAGTCTACTAGGCTACTAAAAGATTAAATGGGTCACCAGTATACTTGTGCTCCAAAGACGGTTACTATAAGAGGCGGGCATACTGCCCGCGCCATCTATCGCTGCGGGGCGTCACTCGCTTCTCCAACACGCCTCTAGCCCAGGGTTCTGCTCACACTCCGCAACAGAGTTTAGTCTACTAGGCTACCAAAAGACTATGGGTCACCGGTATACTTGGACTCCAAAGAAGGTTACTCTAAGGAGAGCTAGCGGCTTGCATTTTGTATAAAGATAAAATTGTAATAATTTTAAGTTCCTATGTAGGTAAAAATAAACTAAAATACGTTTTGTTTAGTCCTAAAACTCATCACGTACTAGGGGCGAATTCGGTTAAAAAATTATAATAAACATCACTTGATCAATGTACGGTATTGTATTTACACAGATGTTGACCTACCTCATCTATCTTTATCTGGTGCACCTTTTCTATTGTTATCGGAGTGAAAATGCATCAATGCATTACGCATACGCCCGGGCATGGGGCAATGCCAGGGAGTTATGTGCGACTCTTCCCCCGTCCACTTCCCGTGGAAGGGGAGGGGGTAACATACCCGCTGAAACCAATCTGGTTTTGTCGGCTTGCCGGGTTGTGAGGCACCGTTGGATTCCGAAGATTCTAGCCAACGACGTCACCCCATTTCTGGTGCACTCATATGGAAATTGCAGGCTCATATTTCTAAATGTCCGACACAAGGTCGACATTGTTATGGAATAAACTATTGAACCATTAATACCTTATGGTACGGACAGCTGCAGAGAAGTAACCCCCCGCCCATACAATGTTTCATTACTAGGGGGTTACTTTTCCCAGCAGCTCCCTTAAACAGCCTTGTGCCGTTATACAACGTCATAATCCATTACAGAAGCAGCAGCAAGTCGCTCTCGTCGAGCGGCACGGGCGTGGAGGGCGACGAGACATCGCGCGAGTCCGACACGACGCCGCCGCACTACCGCGTCACGGGGCGGTTCGACCCGGACGAGACCGAGGCTGCCAACATGCTCGGTAAGCTTTTACAGCTATTCGATTATTTTATCTATCTGGTTGCCATGGTGACGTGTCAGGAGTCATCCAGTAAAATTTGGGATTTTCTAGGACATGGTTTAGAGTTAAGTTAGAGATTTTTTTACAGTATAAACATTCTTTATGGAGTATTCTTGAGTAGAAAACGGAATCTATTAATATAAATAGTTGCTTAAAGATGAAGGTATTTATTGTATTTGATTACAAATGAGTAGCTATTCTTAGAAAGTTACGACTATGGCTTAATTTGAAACCAATCTAGTAACGATATACTCAAACACAGTTGCGTTAGTATATCATAGTGTCAAAGAGTGGTGACATAAAGCACACCACTTGATATTCCCCCAACATAAGTTTATTAGTTTATTATTTTCCGTGTGGTGCCGGGTTAGAATAGCACCTCCCCCTTTCTTCCCGTGGGTGTCGTAAGAGTCGACTCTGGGAAAGGGTTAGTGTATTGTGGGCGATGGGCTAGCAACCTGTCACCGCAATATCACGTTTAACCATCTGGTTACCCTGAATTTGCTAGACGTGGCACTGGATTTTTGAATCCATGTGCTCTGCCTACCCCTCATGGGAATACAGGCGTGAGAATATGTATGTATGTATGTATGCAATAAATCAATTATTTTAGATTTTTTCGCTAAAACCGTATTGTAACTTTTCTTCTCACAAGTCATTTTCCTCGAGCAATCGTGGACTCATGCAATCTGCAATTATTTGAAACACGCTTGTAGTGGACGTTGGGTGACCGTTAATTGTGGTGTGCTTTGAGCCTATATCCAGCGACGGACTTTTTTCAGTTGATTGTGATGACGATTATTTTTGGCAGTATCACTGGGCAGTTCGCGGTCGGGCAGCCCAGGCGCGTCGCCCGTATGCGGCGGCGCCTCGCCCGCCGGCGCCGCGCTGCGGAACAACGTGTTCGTGCCCATCTCCTCGCCGCAGCCGCCGCAGCCGCCGCACGCGGCGTACCATCCGCACCTCATACGGTGAGCCAGCCTCGCGGCGTACCATCCGCACCTCATACGGTGAGCCAGCCTCGCGGCGTACCATCCGCACCTCATACGGTGAGCCAGCCTCGCGGCCTCGCGGCTTACCACACCGCATACGGTTCGGAGCGAGCTTCGGCGGCGCGCCGCAACACCACGTTCGTGCCTATATCGAAGCAGCATACTATACTCTGTCGGTTTAGGTACTTAAAAAAAAAAGTAAACAAACTTCATGTCAGATTTAACAGGTTAAGAAAGTTTTTTTTTACTACCCACATTTTGTCGGATGCTCAAATAGTTTAGCAAAGGATTTGTTTCTGGTATACCTAAACTTAAGCACCAACAGAATAATTTAGATTTTTTCCTTCCTTTGCTAAACTATTTTGAACATCCAATAAAGTGTTTACTACCCGTTAACCTGTCAAATCTGACTGTTGAAGTTTGTTTACATTTAGTTACCTAAACCGCCAGAGTATAGCAATCCACCAACGTAGGATTTGAATTAATGAAATGAACGCTCTCGCCACGCTAATTGCGATAATGTGGTCTAGTTTTGTACAGAAGTTTGACCGTAACGTTTGTTTCAGGCCAGAGTTAGTTCGACCGGGTAGAGTGAGTCCACCCGTCAACAGTGTCGCTACAAGCGTCATACGAGTCTCGCCGGCGCCTACTTACCACTACCAGGTAACAACCGACCAAACGACTCCCTCGCCAGCACGCTCAGTCATATACCGTCTAACTCAGCGTCAATTCCAGGTTGAAAACCGCAACGGAACCGCGACTCTCCAATCGACCAACATCTCAGCGCCTTCCAACGTCATCGGCGTGCAGACCTCGTCTCTAAACGTACAGAACTCGATCCAGAACTCTTTGAACCCCCCATCGACCCTGCAGACCAGTCTGAGTCTACCTTCGAGTATATCACTCAACCTGAGCACTTTAAACGGGCAGAGTCTACAGACGAGCATCGCGAATTCGATTAGGAACGCGAAACTGGACGAGATACCGCATAACTTGGTCGTGCAACGAAACATTCCCGCATCAAACGGCATTGATTTAGACCATATTTACCGCACGCAGCCAATGCATATGCGGAACGGTATACAAGACAACTACAGGAGGGAAACTGATGTATCGCCTCCTTTGAATAACCACGTGAATCATGTAAATTTTGTGAATAGAAGGGTCTCGGAATACGAGGAGGAGGAACATAGGGAGAATCATTTGCAGCGGGTTGTGGACCCGCGACCCCCCGAGTTGACCGAGGCTCGCGTTCTGGAGGACAAGCGGATAGTCAAGCCGGCGCCCCTACAGGCGAGACTGTACGTCATACCGCAGAACAGCTTGGAGAAGAAGTTCGTGCTGATAAAAAACGAGCCCGCTGAAACTGTTCAGGTAAGTACTAGAGGGGAACATTACCTCATTACGCGGCTTACCAGAATACAGTTTCATATGAACCGGTTATTCTATGAGAAGTAAAACTTACTTTAAAGAAGAACGAGTGTCCGATCGTTATTGCGACAGCGTCCACAGATAATATCCAACTAATTGGGTATAAGATTTTTTTTTGTTATGTGGTCGTGTAACTGGCCAACTGCTAAAGAATTTTACTCTCTACAAACGAACAAAGTTAACTTTTTCATTTACAAGAGCTATGCTGTTGACGTTCTAACTATCGGCCTTTACTGGGACTGTAATAAATCCCACAAATTCACCTGCGCACTGGTTTGATACACTCTACCCTAATACAAGGTTCTATTTAACTTAAGATCTATCTATCTCAAATTAATAAAGGTCTATATTCCAGCTCGAACAGAAAACGCATCAGTTGGCGCAGCACATGCACATAAACATGAATAACAACGACTCCGAGCACGACCATCACAGAAACATGGACAACGGTGACCACGTAAGTGAACATCAGTTAAATCAGATATTTGTTATTGCTATAAAACGATACGTCATCGTCATAGGTACCAAATTTTATAATGCATTTTTTATTACTGAAAAATACGATACGTAAAGTTTTGACGTAGTTTAGGTTGTTTTCTAACGGACCAGGAAATGATCGTAGTAAACATACGAACACTTAAACTTCTAGTGCTTATTCTTTGGTATCACTATTGTAAAATTATGGAGAATAACTTTGACCAATGCAAAAAAAATGCATACCAACAATTACAGCTTCTTTACAAAGTTGTATAGTCTATCGCACAATCGAACGTACGAAAGCAAACTCTATTGATCTCAGGTAGTGGCAGTGTTGCGTGCATTGCAAAAAATATCTCCGTTAGGATTATACGGGGTATTTTGGGGTTTACCCCTATGCATTCTTTGAATGACTTTCTCTAGCGGTGCAGTTGGCATAAAACATTACTCTTACCTACCTGAAGGAATTTAATTCGTAACACGTCATAAAACCTTTGAAAAGGAAAAGTTACTTTGTTAATTAATGTTTTCTAAGTCGAGCAGAATTGAAGAGTTCTTTCGATGGTACTTTTTGAAATGTGCAGAATAGGAGCTATTAAACAAGTGCCTACTACGACCGAGCTTGCGAGTCACGCGACGAGTGAACATAATGTATCTACGCGCTTATCCAACTATTAAAAAAAAAAAGTTACAAAAAAACTTTTTTTTAATTTGCGGTTAGTGGCGCGGACAAAGGGCGTAAATACAGTTTAATACAGCCATCAATATTGATAAAACTTTACCAAGTAAAAGTATTTTTTTAATGCAGTTGTAGTTGTTTAACAAGTGGTATTCTTCGTGTCAACAAATCGTTGGCAAAGTAAAAAAATTAGCAAAACTGCTTTTTAATATACAGTTTATTTTATTTTATTTTGTCGCTGTGTATTGAAACACCCTATGAACACCTGCTCCTGCATAATAAATTACCATTTTAGTAACAAATATTGCCATCATTTTGATCGTAAGATAAACGACTTGTTGATAAACGTTGGTCGATCAATCATTTCTTGGAATCAATATTTTAAAGTAGCCTTGGGTAACAGTAGAAGGGTTGGGGCGATACTGTTAGCATTCTTTGAAATTATTTCAATTGTTAGGTTCTTGCGTCAGTTTAAGGTTATCTGGTTTCCTTGAGCAGGCGAAATGATGCAACTTACGTTAGAAATTTAAACAATACAAAATGTTACTTGTGATACGATGATAATAGTGTAATCAGATATTAACATTTTACGACGTAGCAGACACGCAGATTTCTGAAGTGTATTGTCTACGTATAGAATCTTTTTTCAGGATGTTCTTGAAGAGATACTGTATGCCACATTAAAGGATAGGATATCAGTTTAAGAGAAGCTAGCAAACAAAAACACAATTCCAATGTTACCGACGATCGTAGAACCTTGAAGGAAAAGCTTCGGTCGTAGATAATTATCAAAATAGGAATGAAATATTTGCCAACGGTATTTATTTACGTTAACAATGGCATTCCTTGGGAGTCCGGTAAAACAGTTTTTTTTGGGTTTGGTTGCTTTGCACCTACGTAAATATAAGATCTTGCAGTTGACTTGACTACCAGTGGTCGGATTACATCGACTTGATTAAATTGAATCACAATGCAAACACTCGACAAAAAGTACAATGCACAAAAAATAGTACAGCGAAAAATACGTGCTCGCGCTTGTAAATTCGGCCTTATCGTATCAGATGAGTGATGTAATTCATAATGGAATTACTTTTGGATTATTTACAAGATTAACTTGTTGTTTCTAGGTAAACAATATGAACAGCAGCGCTGTGATAGTGCACCCGAGCCAGCTGCTCCCAGTGTTGCCTCCGCCGACGTCCCACACTGCTATCATCGGTAAGTCCCCGTTGTGATTAAAACCCACTATCCGAGACGTCGGCAAATGGATAGTCAAGATATAAATTTTATGACAACGTGGAAAAACGTGTAAAATACTTTAATTCAGTTTATTACAGCAACAAAACTTATAGGTAGTGGCGAAGAATTATCCGAAGTTGCAAAAAGTTCTATGTCACTAAAACTGAACATATTTTATCTGGGGATTCTGCTTGTGTTTTACTCCTTCCAGTTCCAATCAATTGATAGTGCGTGAAATAATTGAATGAGGTTCTTGGAACACTTGGAATTAGTATTATGTACAAATTATCTAAAGACTCCTTAATCTTATAATTGTAGCGATGAAATAAAATATACTACGTACAGCGTACGCAAATATGATATCGTGGGATCGATAATTTCGATTGTTTATCGTTTCACCACTTTTATTATGACTTGCATTGATTAATGCATGCTTTTTCGTGATAATTGATAGTGCACTATTGTGGTAACGTATTATTGCGCAACTGACAACGTCGTCTTTTTTTAAATTACGTTCCAGTTATATTCGGACCCAATGAATAATGTGGCTCAAGCATCTTTTCGAAATAAAGTCAAAGTACCCTTTCTGGTAGTTGCCATGTAATGTAAAAACAATAATAGTTCTCTCACAAAAAGCTGAGTAAAAATATCAAAGAAATCGTTGACAAACCCTTTAATCACGCTCTTGTATATTTATGTAGTGAGTAATTAAGAAATAGGAGATATTTATTTTGTATCGGTGTTAAATCTGTATCGGCCTAGACTGTTTGGCTCATGATTGCGATAGGCCTGGGTACAAACTCCATTACAAACGATAGAATGATCGAAATTAAGAATGCGTTGCTAATAATATAAATTGGTTAGACACGCCTTTGCTTCGAGATATTCGAGAGTCGAGAGTGTCGTTGGTTATGATTAGGAGTGATGCAACCTGATCTTCTATTTTCATAATGTAAAAGGGTATTCTGCAAAAGGAATGTGAACCTTACTTCTTGATTTTATAACTTTGAAAGTATGACGCTGTGAAGTATCTTGCTGATGTTAAAATTGATTAAAGCGCGCGATAGACTTACAAGCTACAAAATAATAATTTGTACGATAACTTTCCGAGTCACAATGGAATAAGTTAGTAGAAATTTCAGCTACCATTTAACGCAAACCCGTTGCTATCTATCTCTGTCGCACGCGTGCAGTAATATTGCCCTCACGCTCGCACTTGGGCACATGCATCACACTGTGCGAGCGTGAAGGCAATATTACTGCACGCGTGCGACAGAGATAGCGGGTCAACGCTCGAATTTCGCTGTGCTCCGCAACCGGCCTTTAGTATTCTCTGTGCCGCACTTAGTTCAGTAAAGGCCGACCTTCCCTAAACTTCAGCAATTGTAGCAGTGTAGTATCAATTTGGTTGCGCAGTGTCAACAAGCGGTGTGTCCGGCGGCGTGTTTCCATGGCAGTCGCTAGTGCCCCTACTCGCGGCGTCATCGCCGCCGCCGGCCGCGCCCGCCGCGCCGCCGTCGCCGCGAACACCGCGCACGCCGCGAACGCCGCACACTCCGCATACGCCGCATACGCCGCACACGCCGCATATCAAGACCGAGGAGATCAAGACTGAGGGCGGTGAGTTGATTAAAGTTGTTGGGAGGGGAATAGTCGTGGTAATAGTAGTAGTTAGAAGATTTTTTGAAGTCGAGGGTAAAATTACAACAGTATTAATTAACTTTTTTCTTAAAATTGTTAGGGTATATCATATCGGTTTATCGGTTCTCATTGCCAATGGCGCCCAAATACTAACACCCAAAAGTATCGTACTTGAAAGTTTTCATTACATTTCTTGGGTTCCAGTGGAGGGCGTGACATCGATATGCACGGAGGAAGATGACGAGGTTTTCGAATGCGAAGAGCCGGCCACTGGCGATGATAGCTCCAAGCGCCGCTCGCACAGCCTGTCTTCACTTGCCCCGGCTGGCCAAGAGAAGGTAAGCTGTGGTTCTTTGATTAGCGAGTTAAGAATCCTTAAAAAATAATGTTACTATGATTCTATGCTTAAAATATTTTATATGGAATAAAGTTATCGAGAACTTCCACCGATTGTCGATCGTTATTGTATATAAAAAACGGCTAAGAGCAAGTCAGACTTGCGTATCGAGAGTTCTTAATTACTATGTGTTTTCCATTCTATCTTACCTGGCTGTCCGCGTGTGACGTCCTTTTCTTACTAATTCAGTAAAAAGACCACATCAGGAGTGTTCGTGTACAGCCGGGGTCAAATTGCATAGGACAACGGGGTGAAACTTAACAGAATCCTCTATTGCATAACTTATTATGCATCAAAACACATAAAAATACCAGTAAACAGGACCACTTAAAAGTATAAACGCGTAACTTTCAGATGCCAAACTGAAAACTGAATTCCAAGTATCATTCGTTTTGGGTAATTTAACACATTCACGACCAAGCCTAAAATCAAAACATCTGCGCGGAACCGAGTAGCCTATAGCTAGTACAAAATGAACCCGGCTACCGGGTTCTCGGTATCTCGCGAATGTTTTGAAGAACCCGGGAGTCGGGTCCTTGGTTCTGAATGTGTTAAGCTACAACATTTTTAATAAAAAACAAAAAGCTATTCAAAAGGTGACGAAAATGCGCGTTGCAGGACACAAAAGGTTAAGGAATATCTTCCTGTTGCCTAAGTAAAAACCTTCGTACAGTTTTCGGCTCGGAACCCGATACTTCCACATTTTTCAGAACATCTTAAAAGTCATTCCAGATCAAACCTAATTCCGATCCTCAGAAGGAGCACAACCGCATCCGCCGGCCCATGAACGCGTTCATGATCTTCAGCAAGCGGCACCGGCAGATGGTGCACCAGCGGCACCCCAACCAGGACAATCGGACCGTCAGCAAGATCCTCGGCGAGTGGTGGTATGCCCTCAAGCCCGAGGAGAAGCAGAAGTACCACGAGCTCGCGAGCGAGGTACGTGCCTATGTCGTCAATGTAAACAGTTCTATCTTCAGCAAGCGGCACCGGCAGATGGTGCACCAGCGGCACCCCAACCAGGACAACCGGACCGTCAGCAAGATCCTCGGCGAGTGGTGGTATGCCCTCAAGCCAGAGGAGAAGCAGAAGTATCACGAGCTCGCGAGCGAGGTGTCGTCCATGTAAACTGTTCTATCTTAGGACTTGTAATATTAGCAAGTGTTTCATAGAATAGGCGGTTGTTAGCGCAAGGGCTATTTTATAAGGTTTTTTATTTGTATCGATTTTGTGCTTGATTGTGAGTAAGAAAAAACATATTTTTTTCGAAATTGAGAAATAAATTTTTATAACATGCAATTTTATAGCAAGCGGATTTCTTATAATATAAGGGCACTGTGGTATAGTACAGTCAAGGACTTTTCATGATCCACTATGGAATCAATTCACAGTTAACGTCATAGTGACATCCCATCAAGGGAAATCGTGATGCCGTTCTCTTTGAAAAGGTTCTATGGTGGCTCATAAATTACTTGACCGTACAAACGGATATCTTCTGATACAAGCCAATGGTTTACGACATAGTATAACACAATTAGGTGTTTTATAACATTAGCAGATTTTTTATGATACAAGTGATGTTTTACAGTAATGTCTATGATTGAAATCTTTTTCTTCCTCTTTTACAGGTTAAAGAGGCCCATTTCAAAGCCCACCCCGAGTGGAAGTGGTGCAACAAGGACAGAAGAAAGTCGTCCAGCAGTCGAGACCCCACAGGATCGATGCCTCAGGTAACTTGTCCAATTCACTAGCCTCATACACTTTCTGTGATCTCTTTTAATTGTTTTTTATTTTATTTTTCAAACATAGTCGCCAGTACCGGTAAATCTCTCGATATATGTCCACTGCGCAGTTTAGGGCTTGTACACAAAACCGCGATGCGATGCAACGCCGCAAATTCGCAAAATCCCGGTAATTTGTACGGTTAGTTGAGTAGCGAGTTCGCAGGTTTTTACGATGCGACGTCGTATCGCTAAAAGATATGGCGTTAGAAAGACACTGCAATGTGTTTACGCCTAAACATGTTCGGAAAGCACCTTCTGTACGTGTAGTACTAATACCTATTCTGTGATATATTGTAACAGTTGTGATGAGTCAGCGGCAAAGTATGCGATGCAATAACAATATACAATCGAATCATAACCTAGAACTGTTAATAACATACCCTAGCCTATCTTATTAAAAGGTGAAAAAGTCGACGTATTTGATGCAAAATTCAATATTTAATTCCTGAAATGTGTCTACTAGTTACGATGCTGAGAAATATGTCCCGAAGACTCCAGAATATCACTTATTAGGATTTAAAGGAGAACACTTCCATTAGGGTTACGTTTGTTCGAAGACAAACACAAATATATCTTAAATACCACATGCAGAAACAGACACGACTGTTCGATATCTGTATATCAGACAAAGTTATTATAACCTCCCCCTATTTTCGAAAACATCCAGACTGTTGCTATTTGGTTTAGATTGTCGAAGCCCATTGTCGAGTTAGCAAATTGGAAACGATGGTCTAATCTTCAAGGAAACTAAAGTTTAGTTTTCCTCTAAATATAATTCCAATAAAATTAAATTTAAACCTTCAAGTTCCAAAATTGTTAGGCAATTATATTGACGCAGTTTGGTTGAAATATCGTTATCGTAGTATGTCCGATAAGGCGCTTCTCGGAAATTTGCATACGAACGTTGGTTATCGACGGATTAGAATATCGTGACAGTAGTGGAGAAAGTATGCTATTAATCTGCTTATCATTGCCGAGACATTTCGAAATTTCACTGTTACAATGATTTTTCACCGTTGTAATAAAAAGAAAGGAGTTCTAATATGTACCTTTCATTGCATTGGACCGCTTTAGAGCTTGTATAAAAAAAAATGCGGATTTTTTATCATATTCCGCTCAAAATAAATCTAATACCATAGAAAGGGGACTTAACTTGATTTATAGGGCGAATTGACATTTAATAGTTACATACATCCCACGGAATTTGACGAGGCAGGCAAGATTTCAAATCTTTATTTTATGGAACCTCATATCAATTTTTTCACAAATCGACAGTTTAACAGCTTATCGTAAATAGTTCTCGCGCAACCCTGACGATTGTTCTAAGGAACCCACTTTGTGAAATATCTGCCTTAGACCACAGTTTCGCTTTTATAACAGGATTAGGAGCACGTTTGTAAAAGAAAACCTGACGGAAGTCTTGACATTTGGCCCGATCTTTTCCAGCCACTTATCATAAACATGTTGTATTTTTTTTATTTAATTCTATAAAAAACATGTCACACAAAACAACAAACTTGACCACCACTTGGGGTCTTGACCACCGCTCTGGGTCATTCCTGATGCAAAGGCTGTCCGTCGCCGTCCAACGCGGTAACGCGGCTAGTGTTTTGGGCGCTTTTGCACCTGGAGTGACGCAGGGCGGTTTGTTTTATTGACGTTGTTTGTTTTATTTGTTGTTTTGTGTGACATGTTTTTTAACATGTTGTAGTTGTAATATGGTTAGCAAATAAATAAAAAATGTGTAACAACTGTGCCTGTATTGCAGAGCCCTCGCACGCCGTCCGAAGGGCCGGCGCCGTCGTCCGTGACCACGTCCGAGCTGCCCGTCACCGTCGCGTCTTACAACCATCCCGGCTCGCCGCAGCTCAGCGACGACGAGAAAATGGTATGTTGATGATCTACTGCTCTAAACTATCTAAAGAGTGTAATTTATCAGCTGTTGTTTTTTATGTGGTTGTAAGCGCTCTTGCGCTTTCAGCGTCTAACAATAAACTTGAGAAGTTGAGAATTTTATTTCGTCTTAGGGGGTCATCCATAAAGTACGTCACACGTAAAGGGGGGAGGGAGTTCGATTGCAAAACATGTGACGTCACACTAGGGAGG
>BHDV01002357.1:48495-160917 GCA_005406045.1 Adoxophyes honmai | reverse complement strand
TGGAGCAGCGCCGCCACCTCGTGCTCAAGCTGTTCAAGGAGCACGGCATGTTCCCCACCACGCAGGCCACCACGCACTTCCAGGTACCATCAGCTGCCATTAGGTGCCAGCTGCGTACTGCTAACACTTTCACTCTATAACCATCACACTATCGTGAGAAACTCACTACTGGCACCATTGCACTCGTCAGCAACATACTACAGTTACACCATCGTCAACAACATACTATAGACACCAATACACTATCAAAAGCAACACACTACCACCACCATCACACTATCATCAACAACACACTACCACCACCATCACACTGTTGTCGGTAACACAGTTCCACCATCATCACACTAACAAAACCAACGCACTACCAATACCATAATACTATCGTCTGCAACACACTACCACCACCATCAAACTATAGGCAGCAACACATTACAAGCACCATCACACAACCGTCAGTTACAGACTACCATCACCAAAGCAATGCTGGCATCATAGCAACACATTGTCACCACCAACACACTAAAGCCACCATCACATAACAGTCAGCAATCAAACTACGTTTACCATTATAAACACAACTTCAAAGCTCGAGTCGACGTAACAAGTGTACATTTCAAGCACCAGCATCCTTATACTCAAACGTTCTATACATACATACATACATTATTCTCACGCCTGTATTCCCAAGAGGAGTAGGCAGAGCACTTGAATTCAAAAATCCAGTGCCACGTTTAGCATTTTCAGGGTAATCAGATGGTTAAACGTGATATTGCAGTGACAGGTTGCTAGCCCATCGCCCACAATACACTAACCCTTTCCCAGAGTCGACTCTTACGACACCCACGGGAAGAAAGGGGGAGGTGCTATTCTAACCCGGCACCACACGGGACAAACGTTCTATTCCTTACTTTAGCGCCCCTTTTCATAAATCGATAATGTCCAACCCTGTGTTAACATTGCAGGCAACCCACATGGACATTTTCCCCAACAAGATGTCGCTGCAGCTAAAGATCCGCGAGGTGCGGCAGAAGCTGATGGCGCAGAACAGTCTCACGCCTCACTCGGACCTCAACACGCCTACCAGTCAGTATCAGTACCTTGATCTATAGATTACATAGTCATTTCAGTAGGCTCAGTACAACAACACTTGCGAGTCGTTGGGTTAGATAACCCGTCACTTTCTGACTTCTCTAGTTAGACAGTGACAGGTATAGTTTAAAGACCGGTTGCGGAATACAGAGAAATAAGTGCGTTAACAAGCTGCTATCTATCTCTGTTGCTCGCGTAGCGTAACATTGCACGCACGCTCGCACTTGAGCATGTGCGTCGCACTGTGTGAGCGTGAGGGCAATATTACTGCACGCGTGCGACAGAGATAGCAACTGGTCAACGCTCAAATTTCTCTGTGCGACCGGCCTTTACCTCGAGCGCATTTTTCCTCACGTCTTGTCGTGCTAAGCCGTCAGAAGTCTACCTCGTAGTTTAGATACGCTTCGCCGGTGAAATGTCTTGAAAAGTCTACGGCAAACAAAGCAGGAATTAACCAATAAGTATGTCAGTCGCCTACTCAGCAGAGGATACAGCGTGATTTATATCCGTGCATGTGTCGATTTAACAAATATTTCTTATTTAAAATTGACAAATTAAAGTTGAAAATCAGCTTTCTATTCACAGACGTGAACTCTCCTATGTCGGCGGCGCTCCAGCCGACCTCCACGGCCAGTTAGCGATGCGGGTTCACCGTCTCCATTGTGGTGCGCGAGTGAGCGCCCGGCCTGTCGTGACGGATCCTCACCCGTGTAGTACTGGCAACCTGGACAGTGGACACAGTGCAGGAGGTATTTCTATCCGAAAAAAGGCATGATGGCACCCGAAGTGACAAAGTTGTGCCGACAAATGACGATATAGTACGATGGGAAATCATATGCACTGCGTCTGAGCGTTTGAATAACACCAGAAGACTATGCTACATTTTTGTGGCAAATTGAACGCTGGATGCTTACCGTCGAGATTGCCAGTACTTCATGACTTGTATATTATTATGAATGTGAGACAAGTTTTGTAAAAAATACATGGGAGGTTGAACAGTGTAAAACGCTGATGAGTGCTTTCAATGGAGATTTCCAAGGACCTCGTAGGATATGGCTTTTCGAAATTACGACTGTGTGTCAGTTTGCAATTACGCTAGATTGCATTTAATGGACTATTATTACGGACTAACTTCATACTTCATTATAAGAAATAAACCACGATAAAACTACAAAAAAATATTCAAAAATATTTGATAATCTGTGTGAAAAATATTGGCGGGTATACGTGACGCGGATTGTTCATGCCTTCACACTGTTTCTATTGTTTTAACTGTGATACTTTCTTATGGGGTCAGACAAGTTGTCATGCCGAAAAAACGAGGATTTACTCGTTACTTTATCTACCATAAGAAAGTAAAAACAGTTGAAGCACGCCTGCGGCGACAATTGAGACGGTGCTAACGGGACATTACAAATGTGCTTTCTCTCTCACGTACTAGGTAAAAAAGCGAGATGACACGCCATCGTTTTGTCTCTGAAGGTGTGACCACGCCGTAATCTGGGACATGTTCGTATCATTTATCATTTCATCTAACCATATTTATTTATCGGTGAGTTTTGACCAACTAACTCACCTTTGGACTTCACGTTAAAATAAACTGACAAAAAGTAAAACTCGAGTATTGGATAGCCAGTAGTGTTAACAGTTTGACTGTAGTCTGTATGGAACGTTTCGTAATCATCAATCCCTAGTAACGTTCATATACGCTCTGCAGTCAAAATCTGCTGGTGAATCAAAAGTAAATAACAACGATCCAGTATCAGAGTAAGAAAGAGCAAGGTACAACCACGATTATTCGATAGAAATAGAAAATTTTCAGGTTGTATTAAATCGAAATAATCGAGAACTATTTCTAAGTCGTGTACTATTTTTTCGTACTGCCGTGAATTTCGAGCTTCGAATTTCGATATCAGTTAACTTACGAAATCCAAGGTGAAGTAGCGGACAGACTGACCAACTGCACATTATATACATACATTAATTTAGGTAGCATCTGAACGCAGTGTGGGGCGATCTCAATACATATGTATCTGTATATAAGTCGTTTGTTCATTGGTTACGTTGTGTTTGTGTTTTCTGTTTCGTATTATCTGTGCCGATAGGAGAGCGTTTAGCGTTTTTCGCTTAATCAATGTACAGTCCAGGAAAAAGTTGTGTTAGCGCTTTATTGTATTACGATAAGTAATTGTTACATGTTTTCTTTGAACTGTTTGGATCTCGAGATCACTAAATAAGATTCGAGCACACAGATATTGTTATCAAGATAGACCAAGCAATTGACGTTGTTTTGCGTGGCTATAGACACAAAATAATCAACTGTCTATTACGACCTGCATACTAACCATGTTATGATTGTGTAAACAAGATGGTAAAATTATGTTGAATTCATGAATAATATTTGTAACCCAGTTGGTTATGTATTTTTTTATTTGTACGGTTATTAATAACTGTAGATTGCCAAGTCTATCTCTATAGTCTGTTCTCTTCAACGCTAAACGCTCTAGGGCGTTATTATAAGGTTATTCAGAATGTCAATCTGTTTTGATTTAGTACAGAAAGATAGCATTACTTTTTAAAACACTACTGTTATTGATACTTACTTGTGTTGTCATCGGAAGGTTCTTACAAGTTTCCTGCTGAGTACTTACTGTTTGGTTGCCATTGTTGCAGCTGCTTTTAATTATTGGTTACGATCTCTTGCCAAACCGGATTGTAAAAGCAGGAATTTTTGTAAGAAATATAATGAAAACCCCATTAAGAAATTGATAAGGTAATTTTAACTCAATATTTTGCTGTTTTTTTTTATTTAGCGTCAAGGTAATTGAAGGCCTTTTTTATGGCAATACGACCAGTAAATCCAATATTTTATCGTTATAAAGTGTAGGAATGGCATTCATCTATTTTGTTTTTGCATTTATGATCGTGTACATGTAGACCACCCATTCATTTAATGTTGTGCTCGTGTTAGCAAGGAGTGGAGTCAGCTCGACGAGTGTCGTAAGCGGGTATTGTTTACGGAATTTGGAATACGGTTTTAGCTGACCGATTAAGTGTGATAGGCGAATGTGAATCTTAACGAAACTGGTGCGTACCAATCCATTATTATTTAGGTACACTTTAATTTTATCGTTTTATATTTATGTTGTGATCTTGGTCTTCCATGTGTTTTAAAATTTTTCATTTATTTAGATGGATATCTATTTAATAATTTCTTTATGTACAGTGACTTACTTTAAGCTACGATGTGGAGTGATTTCGGATTATTTTTTGATGCCATGTTTGAGTCGCGCGCGGCGCGAGCGCGTGTAATCTACATACATAACATAATACTAGCGCTAAAGTTAATGTTATACGTTTTCTATCAATAAGACGGCGAAGCAGTGATTCTGTCATTTTTAAAACAACCGAAATGGTTAACAAAAACAGCTCAAATGATAACGACACTAGATAAATCAATATTTATAATATAATTTATATATATGTTTAACTAGTGCTAAGTGTTCCCGGCTCTCAAAGTAATTAAGTTTTTATTTAGAGAATGCTAATAATGTAATAATATAGACAAAAAGAATATAAGATTTATACTTGAGAATTTTCGGCCAATACAAATGTTATGTATATCAAAATTGTATTTTTTAAATGATCTCTTCGGCGTTATAGAGTTAGGTAATTGCTTTAGGAGTCCGGAAGTGAAATGAATTTATTAAAAGTATAAACGTAAGAAATATTTTCGCACTGTTAAATCTATCTTAATAGTCGCGTAGTCAATTGATCTTAAATAATAATTGTTGTCATAGTCATACCACACGCGGGCGCGAGCAGCGCCGTCGTTACCAGTTAGACATAAACACGTACTTTTATACACACACCTTGCGCCAACCCCTTATAAGTTCTCTGAAATATTTCCTTTAGTAAAGCGGTGCCACGGTCAACAACTTTACCGCATTCTCTGCTGGCTATCGGGCCCCAAACTTCAGTTTGTCATAATCATAATGATTTGCTGGCTGAGTGTTTAAGTAATCGGTCATTATGGAACTCACGTCATTACAATTGCCAATTTGTAGAAGATACTAAATGTTACTTTGACAATGTTTCTATGTGTTGTAGGCGAGACCAAATGTTATCGAAAAATCATATTCAATGTAGCATTTCATACAGCATTAGTAACGATGTCTGAACAAACTACTGTAGCAAAGTTGGTAATCTAGACCCCTATATCAATCCCAAAGCCTGGGCCTCGCTCTGCCTAAACAGCTCAAAACCAACAGGAACATTTCGACATATTTCTAGCCAGTAGTTACAAACCTTGCTCGTCCGCTAGTGTCTCTAAATATTCTTAAAGCATCAACTTTCATCGGATCACCGTACATTTGATAACCACACATTACGATAAATTTAATAGGTGTTAGACCGTTTGCAATTACGATACTATAAGCGTTACAACACTCTCACTGTCCGCGCTTGGATTGTGAGATTGTTGAACGATTTTAACCAGCTGGAGTACAAGTGAGCACATGTGATACAGCATCAGATACATTTGAGACGAGTACTTACTGAAATCAGAACAGAAGTTATTGTAAGAGATGATTATCGAAACGGGAATAAAATTTAGCCTTTGAATAAGTCTCTCTTCATATGAAAAATTGGTAAAGAGTGACTTATTCGAAGACTAAAGTTTGTTCTCATTTGGTTGATTTCGGCCTAGAGTGTTTTTGAATAATTTTAAGACAGTTGCCTGTGGCTTTATTGCCTTAACACTTTCACAGTCCAGTCTAAGATCTGAGCCCACATATCGACTCGGTACTTAACTTTGTATACTATTGTGTTGCATTATTTGAAAAACATTGTGGAGTTGAGACAGGGATAAATTTCAAACGATATAACACAATACAGATTGAATAATTAGTGTCTATATGAGCCACTATGAACCAACCAGCGTTGCATACAAATTACATTTAACGGATTTTCTGGACTTAGCAGGAATTATAAGACTATAAAGGCACTGCTTAGGACTATTTGATGCTTTCATTTGTACTTTACCTCAGTAACCGGTGTTTTACCGACAACCACAGTTTCTGGTCCAAGACTTCCGAGACTATCTATGTCGTCAACTCACTACAGAGATTAAGAACATACTCCAGTGCCTAAATATATATTTATTTATACTTTGAAATAGCTCAACGGCAATACGTTGATTTTAATACATGCAATTATAATAATTATATTTATACTAGATTGTGTTGCAATATCTTACTAAGTATGTAACATAATTTTTATCAGTTCTGTTTAATGATATAGCTTGTGACGTTTGTACTAAATGCTTCAATTTGTTTTAATACTGTCCAAGAGTTTAAGTTTGCCTCGTCTTAGACATGACGTTCCACAGTTATGTTGAGTTTGGAGTGGATGTCTTTCTGTGTGTATGTTAACAAATTAAATAAGAAACAAATCTTAAAGTACTCTGCGTATTATTACTAGTGCCTTATTGACTTTCAAAACTTGCATAAGCTTTCGAAGTCGACGTTGCCGAGAACTATCTTATTTTAATTTTTGTGACCTGGGTCTGGGTTTTGTCAGTCAATAAACAACAGTTAATAAGCAGAATTTTTATTAGACTGAAATTATATATGTTGCATAAAACGATTTTAATGTTATACTTTAGGAAATATTAGCAATTATTTCAAAACGACATTTTAAAATGAAGCATTTCATATTCGTTATTTATTTCTTCTATATAAGGCATTAGTCTAATTGTTTAGTCAAAATGTAACTGTAAATATCTTGTTTAGAAGTTTTATTTAGATTTAAGTGTTCAATTTAATGTCATTAGATTGAATTAGAGAAACAAATCATTAATAGCTAATATTTGATGCAGTAATCATTTGTGTGGGAATTTTTCGAATCCAACTTATGGACCAATAACGACACCTTTAACTTAGACTCTATATCTATGAATCAAGACAAACTTACAGTGCACGAAACTGGAACTACCATAGCGATGTGGACAGTTTGTTCAAGCATATTGGATCATTGTACGAACTTATGTTAAAACATAAAAACCACGAAAACATTTATGTGTTTTATTGAACTCCAACTCGACACCCAGCGCTGGTAAAAAGGAGATGAGGCAAGGTGGGGATTGAAATTGAATCTCAGACTTGTGGATCTTTGGTGAATATAAATAGGTTCATACAAATTTTATTGCCCACTTCGACTCGCTTGCCAATCTAGAGGGCTAAGTAATGCCATTTGCACATACACATGACATGTTAACAATCGCACTAAGCATTTATGTGGCTCCGCTTATGGCAACGATACAGATTTGTCGTCGGCCGACGTAACGCTCTGTAGCTCCACTTTGTGTTGCTAACGTCATGTTGTCACCATTGAACATGCTTCTTAGAAGTGCATTGATGTGATGGACATAAAATTCAACTTCAATTATTTTACTGTCTATGCTGAAGACCACGGGAAGATTATTAGCTGGTATGTTGGTGGTCTCCTGACAAACTACCCAGGTCTACGACTCGCAAGAAATTGCTAAAGGTTACTGTTTTTTCGATTTACCCTCACTATAATAGTAAATACCGCTTTTGGAGTCGCCGCAGTTCTGATCAACCATACACTTACATCACTCCTTCATTCCTAAATACAGTAAGTAGAGCACACAAAATGCTACATAGACATATCAATGACTAATCCACAACCGTAGCCACAACTAGCACTTTTGCAGGTTTTAAGTTGAGAGGTAGGTACAGTAGTGACATATACCTTAACCTATATTCTTAGTCACCTCTTTCGACATCCAGAGGAAATAGAAAAGTTTTATTCTAAGCCCGACACAACATCGGGAAAATGCCATTTGACTTTTATTTTAATTACATTATACAGGCTTAGCCTCCTCACCGAAACAACAGTGCTAATACTACTGCTTTGTGGCATGATAGCAGATACTTAATGGAAAAGATAGTGGTAGGAGAGTAAAAGAAACAATTTCATACTATTCAAGAAAAATATTTTTATGTTGTAACATGTTGCTAAACTATCAACTAGAATGTACTTCTATTCTACAACAGCATTAATCACTAGATTAGGGCGCTCCTCTTCCAGGAGAGAAAGAGCTGCTTGAATTTCCATGTTGTCGCCAGGATCACTCAGGTACAAGGTTTTTAGAGATCCCATCCTTGCTAAAGCATAAATGCAGCCAACGGACAGGTTACATCCTCGGATATCTAAGTATTCTAAGCTCTTTCCATTCTGGCCGGCTAGCCTGTCAAGGCACCAAACATCTACAAATTTATTATTTTTTAAAGACAACCATTTTAGAAAGTTGAGTCCTGATAAGTTCTGTATGCCCTCGTAGCGTATTCCTTTGCGCATAAATTTTGTGCAGTCAATAGCTTCCACTTGGTAACCCTCTTCATATTGAGCTGGCAGGTCTAGGGTTAAGGGATCACCAGCAATCCAATCTCTTGAACCTTTCATCCTGAAAAAATATACAAATATACAATCTATGTTTATAATTACTCATTATGGTTTGAAACTTAAATAATACCATGAATTAGTATTGGGTTATGTTTGTGTGTTCTACTCTCTATTTGGGAATGAAGGACAATGTTTAAATATATTTATAAGATTATTACCTAACAGAGCAACCCCGGTAAGTAAAGAAATGTAATGCTGCAAGGTTAGCTCCAAGGGTAGCTACTCTTTGAGGAATGTAGTCCTGGTTCTTTATTTCTTGTAGTTCCTTCATACTGTTCCACCATTCCTTGACGTCGGCATAGGTCAGATTTGGGAGTTTTGAAAGTGCGTTTACTATATTCGGGCTAGGATTTTTTTCAACAAATATCGACAGTTTACTTGTCCATTCTCCGTCACGCTGTGACCAAGGCTTCCTCCAATCGGGGTAAAGTTTGCCGTGAACCGTGCGAGGCTTTGGGCCTTCCTCATTGCGCTGGTAAATCGACTTCTCTTCGCAGTAGTGCCGTGATGAGGTTATGAACAGCGACCGATACACTCGATACGGTTTAATTTTTAGAGCCATTATATTTAACATATGTTTAATTTAAAGTCACGTCATACTATTACATTCACAAATTTCACAATCACTTAATTATTAAAGTGCAGCTCACTGCTTATTTTTTTATTATTTTCTATCAGAAAAGTTGAAAAACTGTCACTGTCACTGTCAGATAGTGTATTTTTTTATTTTCCCTCATTCGAGATAGACAATGGAAACTTTTTCATACAGCCTGTGTGTTAGAAAATTAGGGCTTTAATTATTTATCCCAACATTTAATGTTGGGATAAATAATTAAAGCCCTAACAGACGACCAAATTTGGTTTGGTCCGAACCACGAACTTGGTTGGCTCCAAGCTAGGTGAAATTTAGGAGTTGAAATGAAATCAATCATGATGTTAAGAGGAAATGGAGCGGTCATATTTTGTATGGAAACGTAGTCCCCTGATTCCTCGCTGGATATTACCCGCAGAACAATGATTTTTTACATCAACAATCTAATGATACATTAGCATGTTCCTATGTTTTCCTTTTTTTCTTTATTGAATTACTAAAAGAGATATTAACCTTCAAAAACATGAAAAAATGGCAAGTTTTTTCCGTTGTGTTCAAAACCTCTAGAAACCAATTTTAACACAATTATATCAAAATATAAGAACATAGAAACACAGTTATGACATTTTTCTATTTAGAGTATTTATTGCGAAAACAGACATATTTACATACAAAACCACTTAACCTAATTAAATTAAACTAAAATTACCTATAAAACATACAGTAGATCGCCAAAAGACGAGTCAGGCATCGTCCCCAAGACGCTGGCCGCGTTACCCCGCTGCACAGCTATCCCTAGCCTTTGAGCGAGGTAAGCGCCAGCTCTGGGGTCACCTGATGCCTGAACTAGTCTTTTGCACAGGTCTTTCATGAAATTTTTAGTATCATGGGACCACGGTCCCATCGTTTCAAAAGCAAGCGCCGCAAATTCATAGTAGTTGGTTAAACCACTATATTTGCGGCGCTTGCTTATCTGTGCCTGCTCGGCGGCCGCCCATGCTTTCTGAGCAGTGCTTTGGATGTGAGACGCGGCCAGCGTATCTACGCAAGTCGCGTCCCACACCAAAGACCGCCCCAATTTCCCATTTCCCAATTGACATTTTTTAAACATTTAATGAAAAAACATATTTAATTGGTTAAGTTTTGGAGAAGAAATCAGGGGACTACGAAACGTTGTTTTTGAATAATTTTCATAGGTATTTTCGGTCCGAGCTGTAGTTGTTCTTATCGCACTCGACGTCGTCTGGGCAGGTCACGGCGCGACAGCAATAGATTTAGCAAATACCTATTTTTCAATTCCTTCGACCGGCATATTTCCTCTTAATGTATGAACATCTCAAATTTTATAATAAGACGAATAAAAATCAATTCAGTTGGTACATTCCACCAGCATCAGCTAGCAACATTAGCTTTCTTTTTTCAATCATCATCCTGTTTTAAAATGCTAGATTTTTATAGCGTAAACGCAAAACATATTTTGCTACCCACTGGATGCAACATGATTCTTAATGTAGGTAGACCATCGGCTTATTGCATCTGGAGTTATAACCGTGAAATTATGATATAGAATGGTTGGTGGAGAGAATGGATGAATCAAGGATATGTAAGCAAATGAACAAGGGAAGTGTGTTAGGGCAAGTCGGTCGAGGGCGCCCTCGAAGAACGTATATCGACCAGATCGGCGATGTACTAAACAAAGCCCAAATTAGGAGTACCCGAAACCGTCGAGCGTGTATGACGAGAGTGATAAATGTGAGTGAAGCGAGAGAAGTATGTCAGAATAAATGCGAATGGCGCTCTGTTGTCTCTGCCTACCCCGCCCGCAGGGAATAAGGCGTGACGGTTATGTATGTATGTAAGAGTAAGATAAGTACGTCACCTGTCGTCAAGTAGTACCTACTTCTATCACAAACGTCATCAATTGTTAATGTGTTCTAATCGCGCTAACGAAGTTTCGAAGATCGGTTGTATAAATACAATTTGCAACTTTCTTTCTGTGGACTTCGGTCTAACGCAGAACATTTGCCTCGGAAGAGATCTCTCTATAGTAGTCTTTCCCACAAGTACAAACACATGATCTTCTATTATAATCCTATGTTGACGACTCTAATAGGTATGTATCTGTCACCGGAAAATAACACATTCCGTAAGTTTATAAATTTCCTAGGAAGTTTATAAACTTTCGTAAGATTCCAAACGGGAGACAAAAAATGTTATCACGCCCACATTTTTGCAAAATTGAATATAATCTAACCTAACCTAACCTAATCTAACATAAATAAAGCTAATCTGATCTAAATTAACATAATCTAACCTAACCTAACCTAACGTAAATTGATTATTTTACGAAAATGCGGCCGTAAAATAATGCAATTTGTCTCCCGTTTGGAATCTTACGGAAGTTTATAAATTTCCTGAAATTTATTAGGAAATTTATAAACTTACGGAATGTGTTATTTTCCGGTGACATAATCCATTTCTATAAACATTCATAAATCGCTCTTTACACGCTAGTTGGAAAATCTATTTCTCATGTGAGAAATGCTGTTAAGAGTATTTAAGACTCATTAGGGGGCGTCCATAAATTACGTGAGGTGTTTTTTTCAATTTTCTGACACTCCCTCCCCCCCTGGTGAGATGTCGTGAGATTTTAGCCAACCCCCTCCCCCACCCCTAAATCTCACGTGAGATTTTTCTAAATGTGGTTTTGTTACGTAAACGCGTTGGATTGTTATTGTGAGAAGAAAAAAAATATTTATTTGACAAGAAAAAATCTTCGTTCGGATACACTCATGAAGTGTCAAATGGAAAGCGCCATCCACATGCTCACTTCGGTTTTTAAGACCTTAGGCATCTGGATTAAATGGACAAAAATAGTAGTTTTTTTGGTCGTGTCAAACAAGAAAAAAATTGCGTGATATTTGCCGTGACCCCCCCTCCCCCCAACGTGAGATTAGGTGAGATTTGACTCGACCCCCTCCCCCCCTAAAACACCTCACGTAATTTATGGACGCCCCCTTATGAGACTTGTAGCACCCTAGCGCCACATGCGTCGAATAGCCGAACTAAACGATCCCACATCGCGCTAAAGAAGTTCCTCTCTGTGGACTTCGGTCCCCTGGTATAACATCTGCCTGGAGAGAGATCTCTCTATTGGAGTCTTTCCCACAGTGGTTCCCTTCGACTTGGACATTTGACGAAACCTTCCTCGACTTACCTACATCGACCTACCTACATCATAACAACGACGCAGTCACAGCAAGCCAGACTTACGGCTTACGACACTTGTGCACCACTAGCATGTTGCTAACCTCCATGCCTGATGTCTTCAGTAAGCTGTGTCCTACCAACTGCTAGCAACGCAACCAACGCAAACCTCACGTAGCTCTAGGTACGCACTGCGCCAATCACATCGGATCCGAGCAACACCGACCTCCGGTTTAAAAGGGGGGCTGATGTAGCGCCCCAGCGCCACATGCGTCGAATAGTCGAACTAAACGATCCTACATCTCGCTAACGAAATTTCAACGAACGGTTGCATAAATACAACTTCCAACTTCCTGTCTGTGGACTTCGGTCCCCAGGCATAACATCTGCCTGGAGAGAGATCTCTCTATTGGAGTCTTTCCGACAGGCTTATTCCAAGACAAAATTTTATTCTCGTTCTGTTGAATCGCCCCTTAAACAATTCTGCTTTCATTGAAACAGTAGGTAATAGCGAGAACTTGCAAATAGTTGTTCTCTAGTCCATTCATTCTCCGCGTTCTTTATTTGGCAAATTTAATTATTCCGCTGGCAACACAAAGCTTTTTAATTTCTAACATTTTGTTTCGAGAAGATTTCACAATACCCCAGTTCCTTTTATTATGGCTGTTCATAAATCATCTAGGCAGTAGATGTACGGCTGTAGTTTAGAACACAAAAAATAAAACTGGTTCTGTTTAAAAATGAGGTTGGAAAATATAATTTCTTTCAGCACCAAATTAAAAATAGATTTCATAGTAATGGTCTCAATGTTGCGTTACTTACCTACATTTACGAATTTACACTTACTTCCACCAAATATGCTAGAAGAAGTGGCTACGTAACGTGAATTAGTCATGAATATCCGTGTGAAGTTTCTTTGTTGGAATTTTTATGTAAACTTTTTTACGAAAATCTGAAAATATTGCCCAGTCTTTTAACCTACGGCTTTTAGTCAACCGCGTAACATCGCAATGTTGAACGATTGCATGTGCTTAAGCGCCAACTAACAGGACTTGCGTACGGCCACCCTGTATAGTGTTTCGTGTGCTCTGCCTATCCCATTTGGGAATAAAGGTGTGATGTATGTATGTATAAATAAAAAAATATTGCAAACACTATTATATTACCCGTGTGGTGCCGGGTTAGAATAGCACCTTCCCCTTTCTTCCCGTGGGTGTCGTAAGAGTCGACTCTGGGAAAGGGTTAGTGTATTGTGGGCGATGGGCTAGCGACCTATCACTGCAATATCACGTTTAACCATCTGGTTACCCTGAAATTGCTAAACGTGGCACTGGATTTTTGAATTTACGTGCTCTGCCTACCCCTCTTGGGAATACAGGCGTGAAAATATGTATGTATGTACTATTATAATAGCAAATTTGTTCATTAATTGATAAAAAGGTGAGTAAAGTATATCCTTGCTGAGGCAAAGTAACCCAAGCTTACGGACTACGGTACTTATAAGGGAGTTTAGTTTATTCTGGATAGTTTTTGTATGGACTTTGTTTCGAATCTACCAGCGATAAAAAAAAACCGGCCAAGTGCGAGTCAGACTCGCGTACGAAGGGTTCTGTAACAAAAATAGAAAAAAAAACACGTTTTTTTTATGGGAGCCCCCCCTTAATTATTATTATTATCATTTTGATTTTAGTAGGTACTTGTTACAATACATCATCTGTGAAAATTTCAACTCTCTAGCTGTCACGGTTCGTGAGATCCAGCCTGGTGACAGGCGGAGAGACACCGAAGTCTCAGTCATATGGTCCTGTTTTTACCCTTTGGGTACGAAACCCAAAAATGGCGTTCAGGATATATCTATCTGGCACATAATAAAAACGTCACCGTCAAAATTAGAATATTAGCACTTTCAAATCAAGTCACTGGCTTCGCCTACACTTACCTAACTTTAATCGGTGCACTCGCCGTGATTAGCCTGTAGCCTGTAATTCAATCCGGCGCACAGGCGTTGAAGACAGTATCTCCGCTCACTATAACCTACTGAAGGCGGTGTTGCCATGCTTGACTTGAGTAATTGGAACGGGGAAATGTTATTCAAAAGTTATCCTACATACATACATATTCATACATATTCTCACGCCTGTATTCCCAAGAGGGGTAGGCAGAGCACATGAATTCAAAAATCCAGTGCCACGTTTAGCATTTTCAGGGTAATCAGATGGTTAAACGTGATATTGCAGTGACAGGTTGCTAGCCCATCGCCCACAATACACTAACCCTTTCCCAGAGTCGACTCTTACGACACCCATGGGAAGAAAGGGGGAGGTGCTATACACGGGGAAAATTATCCTAATCAAGCTTTATTTTTCGTATTCCCGCGTATTTAAGTAAGTAGGCCTCCCCTCATGTGTTGTGTTATACGAGGGCTTAAAGTTTAGTTCGGTTATCTAAAACTGTAAACTGTGTCTGTCGTCCGTGTGGCGTCGGATTTTTAAATTACATGTAGGTATAAAATTAACAGGTTGCTAGCCTCTCACCTAAAAAAAATATCTCAACCTATTTCTTTAGTTGCCTCTCACGACATTCATGGAATGTAGAGGTGTTATTCTAATCCCGACACCATACGGTTTCGTTTAGAATCTAAGCTTACTCTCGCAGGATAGTGATAAGCGAATTCTACGCAGACAGGGTCGCGCCACAACAGCTGCTTGATAACAAGTTAAAATCACGTAAGATCTAGAAAATACTTTAAATGTCCAGAAAACCCGGAATCTGGCAACTTTTCCCTTATCCACATGACGACCGCGTTTAAGACAGATTGACTAATCTGATTTGTGTGGTCACACCGCGGCGCAGCAATAAGCTAAAAGTCTCTAATGCAATTTAATACACTTTAACTACTCTAACTCGCTGGTGCAGGTGTCCGTTCGTCTGTCACTAGGAGTTAGTGACTTTATCTAAGTAGAGAAAGAAGTATACTTGAAATAAATTCTCGAGCGCCTCCAATTTGACTGAAATATTTATGCGAGCCATTTCAAATTAAGTTAATTCGACTGTGTTCTAGGAAAATTTCGAAGAAACGTCAGGTAGCTGAAAATTTTCTTACGGACTTATGTGACTTTTATAACTTTATAAGGCCTAATTCACCGACTCTGGTGTGATGTTAATTTGGCGTATGTTGAGTAAGAAAATTTCTGGAGCCAGTTAGGATCTTATGATTATTTACTAGAAGTTGCCACGAAACGTGAAACGTGGTTTGGCTATGTAGCGTTTCATGTGCTCTGCCTACCTCATTTGGGAACACAGGGGTGATTGTATATGTTGTAACAAACCTACGAAGGTTAGGTAAAGTAAGTAGCAAGTAGGGATATTTTTATCAATAACTATGTTGAATGTAACAAACAAAATTATCAACACAAAATCATGCACAACGCGAAAAACTTGCTTTGTACAGAAGAATTGGTATGAAGACCAAAATACGTTCTCGTCTCGTTAAATTGGCCCTTAGTCAGTCAATTATAACGACAATAAAACAAATTATTATCAGTTTAAGTTTTTATCTTTATTATTACCTACAGGTAGATTCGCACTCAAATATCATTTAGTAGGACCTATTTAATGAAGTTTTTTCATGTGGTTTTAATTACATCGACGTTTCGACCGCGTAGGTAATTATACCCATATTAAAAACGTGATTAAATCTCGCTAAGTGTTATATTGTGGGTAGTTCAATATTTAATTCACATCTTAGCCAGTCCATTAAGTTCGGTGGTTCGAAGCCAAGTTCTGTGCGCAAACAGAGGTCGGCAAATATTTGTTTTTGTTCTAAGTATTACGGGGTTATTCCTGCCGGTCGCTACCACGGAATTTAATCACATTAACATTTAAATTAATACGTATTTCCTTAACATTACTTTGATAACTTTTTAGTTGATAACTCGAGCTGAATATTGTACTTTTTAATTTAGTTTATAGCTGTAACATGTTTCTATTTTATCACGGGGTACCCCTTATTTTATTTTCATTTGGTTATTTAAATATCATCATTATTCATTCACTATTAAAAGTGAGTGTTGAAATATTTTTTTAAGCAACCTAAATAGATTGAACTGTTTCATACAATACTTAATCGATAAGAAATTAAATAGTGCCAAAAAATAAACTCTTAACAGATTTATCTCGCAACGTGCAAATTATATCTACCATATTATAAACTTGGGGGTAGTTGAGCACCGGCTTAGAGTTAACGGAAGTACTTAGTTGACATTTTTTATACTTTAAACAGTTAGCAAGTGGATAACATTTAGGGGGTGCCCCGTTCAAAAATTAAAATGTTTTTGAACCATCCTTATGTTCACGGTAAGCTATATTTTATTAATGAGTGTAAGCTTATTTTTATTTAATGGAAAGATTTTAAGGTAAACATCATATCCACATATGACCTCAATTATATTAGGTACCTATTGTCCAAATGGTTGAGGTTGGTGAACTCAATTTATTGTTCGTAGTTTATGACCACGTCATTACCACTGACTTATACAGCGCTGTTTTATAGCGTTTAGCAAAGATAAATTTAAAAAGGGCACTAAAACAGCACTTCTGGTTTTATAGATAGAAGCTCGTAAACAACATAAACAAACCAATTTTATTTAACTACGCAAAAAGAGTAGTGGAAATGCATAAAGTGTAAACGGCATTTAGCGGCCATCAGGAGTAGCGGCACGTTCCTCTTTCACGAATCAGCTTCCACAAATATTAAAAAATTGTCAGCCCAATTGCTAGAGTTTGAATGGGCGACTATTAGGCAGTTGTGGGAGCTGGTGTTTTTTACTGGCCCAGTTTTATCTTGAATATGTCTTTCTGTATGAACAACAGAAGCAGAGGTGCAAGTCAAACTTTAAAAGTCATCGTGCAATAATGTTCATAATTTCATACATACATTGCGCCTATATTCCCAAATGAAGTGATTTTGTTTTTGAGTGGCCAGGTATAATAGTGACAGGTTACAAGCTTGTCGCTAAAAATTATACCTTACCCCATTTGAACCCGAAGCAACACTGTGTATGATGGCATACCAGACCGATGCCGTTTTACCAGACCTTAACGTTTACCTCAAGCCTGGCATGAGATGTTTGTAGAGACCGACACCGAAACGACAATTCTTGAAGAACCTACATAACGCGTTTGCGCCACTCCATCCGCTGATCCGCCAGGCCCTTCAGTCTTGGTGGCCGAGCTGAAATGCAATCAGTTCCTCTTTGTGAAGTATATGCCTAACGCTACGCTTGGCATCCGGGACCTCACCAAGAAGGACGCAACGGGGTAGATGACGAGATTCTATCCTGTTAATTTATAGTAATTTATGAGCTTCATAAGTAATTTAATGGAAATAAAATAAATAAATATCACAAGACCATTCATAATACTGGACACAGTCCTTAACTAGGTAAAGCCTGTACTATGGATATTAGACCACGGACAAACATACTTGCATATCCAAGTCTATGACACAAATTTCCACCCCGATCGACCATTGAACCAGGGACGTCTAGCTTCGCAGTTAAGATCTCTAAGCACTGGTCTATGCGGCCGTCCTTTAGCAAAGAAACCAATGAAAGACGTTAAAAATGAATATCCTTCAATATTGTCAAGCAGCGTAGCAGATTACAGATGTTCCACACGCAATGACAGCCATGACGACAGCAAGTCTGCTCGCAAGATTCATCACGGCGCAAATCCTACTATATTCTCACAGGCGATTCGCCGTCAAACGGCTCGAGAGCAAACTCGCGTTTACATAATACCAAACATACTTTTATGTTTCCGGCCCGTTTGCGAGACGCATGGACATGATTAAGTCGCATTATTGTGTCTTTAGGAGCATATTTTAGGGGGACGGCGGCGGCTGGCGGCGCGCCAGCCCGGTGATGTATCCCCGGCTACTTCCGACCTATTAATCATAATTCAATGACGAAGGCCAATGAATTGGACCATTTTTACCATTAACCATTTAGACGTGGGTAAATTATCCGGGTTTTTCTCGACGTTATTAGCCAGCCGGTCGTTAGTGCTAGCGCTATAGAAATCCGTTCGCGGGCTGCGCTGAGTAGCTATTTTTGTATCAAAATTATTTGTGAATCTGCTAGTCATACTTGTTATCTGGTAAATAACTAGCCTGGAATGACGGATATTTTGGGACCTCGGAACGCCTAGATATTAAAACACTGCCACCGATGACAACAACGATTAAAGTGTACCTAGAATTTACCTACACTTGCTGTCGAAATGTCGAAATCATAGCTGTCGTTTGTGTATGAAGCGAGAGGTAAAGCAAACAAGCTTTGCGTGCCGGTGGATAGAGAGGCGCAAACCTATAAAATTTAAATCGTATAGTTACCCACAACAACATCACATCACACATTTATGCAAGCCTAGCATCTCTCGCTGAAATATTTTAGGTAGGTAACTAAAACCTTCGTGCAACTAGGTAATCATAGGCGTAGCCAGGATTTAATATCGGGGAGGGTCGGGATTTAGTATTGTATGGGGGGGGGGGTAGAGTAAAAGAAGACGACTAAAAGTACATAAAATATCCATACGAAAAAAATTAAAACATTTCGTTTAGGTTCTATGGTGGGTCAGGATTCTTTTTTCTGGAGTGTACATTGGCACCAAAACCTTAGGTAATCCCTCTTTGAAAGCTGCGTAAACGCGCAGCGCACGGATATTTTATTGACAATCGCACTTCACATTCAATTTGCTTCACGACGCCGATTACATCACATCGACGCTTTAAGATTGCTTCCAATATCATTACACTTGGTCTATACTATACATGGGTGTATTATGTAATGATACACTCAGCGGCAAAATTATCCGCTCGCTCACCCTTTTTTTTGTGTGGAAAGCGAGATTTAGTTAAGGCCTTTACAATAGATAAAAGTAAAAAAAAAGTAATAGAATAAAAATGTTTGTGGTTTTCGTTAGTTTTACATTTAATAAATTACCTACCAAAGAAATGTAAATAATAGAGAATAAATTGGTAGAGCCATACAATATCAAGTTTGGTTTCTTGTTTATGAGATACCAAAGTCAACTATCAATTCGACGTTTCGACTTAGAGCATACTTGTTCGTGAAGTTAGTTTAATCCTGGAGTTACGAGGCGGGATCTTATTCGGTGGTTTCCAGATTTTGCAAAAGTTGGACCACTCCGTTGACTAATTTTGGTATCCTTGGTATCGAGGGTGTGATAAGATGAGAACGTTGAAGACAGATACACAGTAAAAGCGTGATTACTATCTCGACTACACGCAGTCGCTTCAGATTATGTGTTGTCGACAACACTAGTGTAAGGAACACAAAAACAAATTAAAAGGTACATTTCCTGCTAAACATTTTTTGTTAACAAAAGTTTAAGAAATTTTAAACACTTAACTACATGTATGTATGCTTAGGGTAGGTTTTAACATACATACATATACATATTCTCAAGCCTGTATTCCCAAGAGAGGTAGGCAGAGCACATGAATTGAAAAATCCAGTGCCACGTTTAACAATTTCAGGGTAACCAGATGGTTACATGTGATATTGCAGTGACAGGTTGCTAGCCCATCGCCCACAATACACTAACCCTTTCCCAGAGTCGACTCTTACGACACCCACGGGAAGAAAGGGGGAGGTGCTATTCTAACCCGGCACCACACGGGGAGGTTTTAATGACCGTTAAAAATGCGCTTTAACAGAATTTGGCATGTAGCTTTTTGTATTTATGGATGTATTTGCATCCAGTGTCGTTACCGACACATTATTTGTTGCTGTTACGCGCAGTCTAAATTTAAATCATACATTAATAATGTAATAAGATAACATTAACGTCTACCGACAAATTGACAATTAACTAAGTATAGTACTCAGCATTTATGTTCGCAAGGTTTTAAGTAGTAGTTAAGTACACGCATCGCTTTTTTCGTGCGTTTTCTGGAGCTGAAATTTCACTATGTATTAATTACGTTTCACATACCAAGTAGAGGTCTCTGAGTTGATATTATAGTTAGTTCTGAAAGTCCAAATTCTCGAAACTTAGAAACGTGATGTTATCACCTATTTATTAAATACCTAAGCTTACATTTGTAGCGCTAAACTAAATCTTAACAAAATGAACAATTAACTTGACCATTAATCTAGATTACTTTCGTCCGCGGAGCTCTTATTCGTTGATTTGTCGATCCAATAACTTTAAAATGCTGTGAATAGAGTCCACCCAACTGGTTTATGAGAGCCGGCGCGTGTTGTTCCACTCCTACAAATCATTTTCATAGACGTATTTTATGAACAGAAATCCTCCACTCGCGTTTAACAAAGCCAGCAAGGAATGGAGTCAGTACTTTTAGAAGAGGTTGACAAAATACACAATATTATTATAGTATTCTGAATGTCCTGTATGGTGTCGGGTGCTCATAAGCCACATAAAATAACAGTTAAAATATTTGCCAAATAAAGAGTGCTGAAAAAATCTTATTATCTAAAGACAAAAATGACGAGAGATAATTATGGAACGAGTAGCAGATAAAATTTGGTTTGCATTGGCTTGCACTACTACAGCATTTTTTAAGAATTGATAACTTGAGTTCATAAATTTGAAGTAAGTAAGTAAACACTTTATTGTACAAATTACAGCGTAATACCGAAAAAAAACCTTTAAGGGGTCTCTAACAGCCAATTTTTGAGAGGCAGAGAGGAAATTATTCGGACCGACAAAACAGATTTATGTATGCACAAAAAAGAGAGGCGACGAAATGCGGAACATTATCAAAATAGTCACACAATGATACTGCACAAAAAACTAGTATCACAATGTTCGTGTTTTGATGGTATTAGGTGCAAGAACTAATGCTCCACATAATTATCAAGGCTCCTGTGTCTTCACACCTCTCGCGGCCGGCTCACCCGGGCACTTTAAACCGGGCCATTTGAAAACAATTTGTGACAGAGATTTCCCCGCAGACCCACTTCATTTCATGGAAACGGCTCATACGGCGTGAAAATTGAATTCAAATATAAACTACCTACGTGCAGGAAATGGGATATCTGAGATTTAAAACGGTGTAAGATAAGTATTATCGAACTTGAAATCAACTGATGTTGAGTGTTGGTAGATGGCTTAGCAGGTAAGTACGTATGTACTTAGTTATCTATGTATTGTATTTTTCTGGGGTATAAAAATATATATCTTCATGCCGTGTGGTTTCAAGTTTAAAATAACACACCATTTCTTCCGTTGATATCGTAAGAGGCGACTAAGGATACAGGTTAAGTTTTAATTTAGGCGACTGGCTAGGAACCTGTTTGGTACTATAATAAGTAGGTACTTCTGAACTCAACGAGAAATAGTCATGGATTTGTCTGTGTACCTACTGTTTTGTGTACTACTACCCCATTTGGTAATACAGGCGTGATATTTACATGTATGTTCATCGTGTACACAAATCTGTTAAAGTAGGTGTAACTATCTGAGCTCACCAGAAAATAGAAAGACGGAGCCATGAGCCGGGAAGATATCGAACGAAGCAGCTAGTAACATCGACGACGCAATTGTCTTCATTATAAACTGCACAAGAATATGGTTTCAAAGCGCTTGCTAGCTCCACAATCACAATCACATGTCGCGGCGACCGCTGCACTAACGCAGCAGCTAACTTTTTCAATAAAATGAATAAACGCTCTCGTTTACAACTTTATTGGCGACTGTCGAATGTTTATGGCAACAATTAAGTTGGAATAATGGCTGGCTCCCTCAACTCGCGGATCCGATCTGAACATGGCAGTTTCAAATTACGAGAACCGTTTTTCAATTCCGGCTATTGCATATGCAACGGTTTGGTTGGGTTATTACTGCACCTACCTTTTCCGTATAATCAAAATCGGTATTATTTTAATTTATAGCAATAATACCTACATTTCTAAGTAAGTACCAAATCTAAAAATATTCATAGTAGGTTAGGTAAAAATGGTTTGAGTGAGCTATTGCATTTACTATGTACTTATCTACTCGATATATCTTACTAAATAGAAGAAATAATGAGAACACTTATGATATTCAAAACCATAAACTGTAGGTTAAGCTAGCGTTACCAATGCAAAGCCGACCGCTTCCAAGCGTAGAGACATCGCTGCAGGGGACATCGAGTATCGAGAAGCGACCTCTGAAATACGACTAATAACATCTCAAGCTCCACCTGGACCAGTTGCAGGCCTAGCGTCTAGATTATCATATAGCAGGTTCTCAAAGCCAGTCGGATTCCCGCAGTGGGCTCTTTGTGATGCACCCGGCTAATGCGGCCGGGCAGCCGCCCCGGACATTCCGGCCGCGTGAGCAATTATTCCCGGGGTGCACGTTGCATAGAAACATAAGGTGCCTTTTGTGATCACCCTGACGGTCATTTCAGTTCGTTTTAATTTCATATTGCGGCCTCCTCTGCGACGGTTGAGTGAATTATGACAACTAGCTTTGTTGGCCGTCGGAGCAGCACTCGTTTAATTAATAATTTCGTTTTGTACTCCGATAATTTGCTTCAAAGAAACCACAATAGTGACTCGATGAAACTGATGTCGTGTCGTTGCCGCAGCGCCGAAATCTACGTGGTTATTCACTTCAGATAAAAGCACTTTAGTACAAAAGGGCCCTGTTAATAATAAAGCTTCGCTAACGAAAAGACGTAAATATTTCGCCTTTTGAAAGCGTTGGGCAATATTTATCTTCCGAGCCGGGCTTATATTTTACCAGACACCACTGATTAAAACCACAACTCAATAATAATTACTTATCAACGGAGGTCCCGGATTTGTTGGCCTAAAACATTAGGGGACAAATTGTGCGGCCGCGGGCACGCAACTAGAAAGTCAAACTCACAATCAGACGGGCTATTTGTTCGTTTATTTGTTTGTTGTTAGGCGCAAGACTGATCGGTGGCGGACGGCGGAGAACTTTGAGGCCTGTCCGGCTAATTGTGTTTACCTTCAGAGTGTTTTTCGGGGGATCGTTAAAAGTTTATAACAAGAGACAATTCGGTACAATTTAACTTGTACTCGCCAAGCGGAAAAGCGTCGCTCTTACTTGGTTTGGTACTCGATGAGTTTACAGGTTTGAGTTTGCTGTTTATGTTTTTAAGATAGAGCCGTTTTTTCATGAAACTACTAAGGCTTGTGGGAAATGTTTTATTGCGCCAGTGGATTTTAGATCAATCAATAAAGTCGAATAAAGGCGGGATAAAAGAGAGCACCTGCGTCCCAAATCTGCATATAAAACACTAAGTAAATGGACTTTATTTTAAACAGTGTCCCGTAAAATTAGCATCAGTCCCGAACCCGTTTGGCCATCAAATGGATGCCACATCTGCCGACCGCTTGCAATTGAGGCTGCTTCGGACACCCACTTCCAATTTATACGTCACTAGTTCGAGCCAGCGGTTTCGTCTGCTCGTAATTTATAGTCATTATAAGGATCCAGGTACATAACGCGTTGTCACAAACAACAATAGCATCATTTGCCAACACTTTGAAATACTTACCAAACTGACAACGCTACCTAGGTATGTATCTGCCTAACTTTCTATCTATACTAGGTACTTATTTTACACTATTACTCCTTCTTTGCAAAAACATAATTATGTTATCAAATATATCCTTCTCGCAAGAAATGTGCAGATAAAACTTATTTCAAGTCTGCCTTCTAATTATTTTTTATCACATAAATCAGTCCCAATTCCTTTGCGGATGGGTCGCCCTTTAGTGTGAGATGCCACTTGTGTGGACACCCTTGCACCGACCCCTCTTCCAAGGACCCAGAACACTGCTGGCGCTGCCACGGCCTCAGCAGGAGACTTCAGACGCCACACATATGTTTTTGTAGAAAGAAGTCTTAAATAATTTAGCGAATATCAAATTTATTTCCAACAGCTAAAGAAGTTGAGGTAAATAAATATAGAATTAGAATTTCATGGAAGTACCTATTATACGAGTAGTTCAAAGGAAATAGGTTACAGGAGTATTTACGTAGCGTACGCGTAGTACGTAGAAATTATATGTATTTGGATTATACCTTTTCTTACCATTCGGGGTCGAGACCTTAGGTCCGTGGGGTCCCAGCGCCACCAACTTAATGAAAGAGCTCTCCAAGCGGCTGGTTGATGCAACCGGAGACCGAAGAGCTGGCAGCTTCCTCGCTCAACGCATCAGCATTGCGATACAGCGAGGAAACGCTGCCAGCGTCTTTGGAACCATGCCTCGGGGGTGCCCATTTTTAAATATATTTTAGATTTAAGTTTAGTTTTTAAGTTAGTTGTATTATAATTTTAATTGCTTTTGTTTTGTACATATTTAGAGTATTTGAATGTTATATGAAAAAATATTATACCAAATGAGTATTATGTTAACTGACCGTTATTCCTAATAAAAATATTGATTTTGATGTTATAGCAAACGTTGATTATATCTTGTGAATGTTATTTGGATTAAAATTAAATGTTGTTTTGCTAACATATCTATCTACACAAGAATTTATAATATTTCTCAAAGAGTTTTAAACATCTGATTACATTTAACTTGCCGAGTACTTTGAAAGTTGAATTATACACATTTATAATTGCTCGTATCATCTTATATGTATCTAAATAGATGTAGGTAGGGTAGGTGTGGGTCAAATGTTGCAATAGCCAGTTTTAATTCATTTCTCGTGGTCGGAACACACGGGTCACTAGAATCGTGGGCCATTTCACAGCATTGTTTAGCTTCGTTTTCCGGAAATTCTTCAATGGGTTGATATAATAGTAATGGGTTACTAACCTGTAAACCTACTATTTATCTAGTCGCCTCTTAGGTACGTCATCTACGGAAAAAATGGAGAGATGTTATTCTAAGCCAACACGGCATAAAAAAGTACAGTCAGCAAAAATATTTTTTTAATGTTTAGGTTATTTTTTTTAGAACGCACTGCCGGAACAAGGCGGTGGTTTGCGAATGCCGATCTGATTTCCCCCGAGTGGCCGCGGCTTAGATTTTAATGTTCATTCGCAAAATAAATAGCTGCCGTAGAAAAACAAGGCGCGGATCTTTGTTACCATGTTTATGTATATGTTTTACACGGATGTGATTTTAATCGAGCTGAATGTACACAGGTAAGGAGCCTGTAATTTTGTAACAAATGAATGATGATAACAATTGTCACAAAGTTAGTATCCTACCTCTTTCATCTTTTTTTAAATCTAAAATTATGCTTGTCTTCGAAACGTGAGGTAGTCATCGTTTTGCCCATGGAGCAGCATTTCGTGTGATACCTATGTTTACCCTATTTGAAAATACGTGACATTGCATGGGTGTATGTGTCGAAGGCGGATCGTTTTACATTACGCCTAGCCGTATTGCAAAAAAGCGCCGTTATGTAATGCGGTGGATCAACGATTAGCCGTGACGTAAAACGGCGGATTAAACAATCCGGCTTCGACATGTGCATGAGCACTCTATGTCAAATCAATACGGGTTAGATTCTAAATAAAATTATTTTTCTTTATCCAAATATATAAGTCGAGTAATTTTGATGTGGACTGGCTATGCCAAATAACGGTATAGAGCCAAGCAGTTGAACTTCAACGCAAACAGAGAACGCCAGCATATCTACCGACATAGTTTGATGCAAAAATTTTACAGAATAGTTCCCAGATCCAAATCTACAAAGTACAGTTTCGAAATCAAACGCAGCGTTATGCAGTTGCCAAAGAATGTACTTTGTTACCCAAGAGTGCTTGTTACGAATGCAAAGAATTTCTAAACTAAGTTGGAGGGAATTTCATACAGAAACTGAAGAGGTCAGATAGGCCCTTTGAATATTGAATAGCCGAAACGTACCGGCAGAGGTATGAACACAGACTTATATCGCAATAGACACCGCGAGTTCCTGCATTTGTATGAAAACCAAGCGTGCCACTTTCTCTCCCTACTGTGACGTCACACGAGCGCTTCAGTGAAGGGAATTGACAGTCCGAGTGAAACCGATTCAAAGGTGACGCCGCCTTGTTCAAGTTGTCTTGTCTCTAGACAATTAAACCTAATCTGAGTGGTAGAAAACTGAATGAAATCGCGCCAAAGAAAGAACATTGCTCTCCCTTTTGTTCCCCTTGTGGCCCGCGAAGTACATACACTTGAGTCATCTATTTCGATATAAGTCTGTGGGTATGAGTTGAGTATGTTTACTCTAGTAGGACGTTGTTGCAGGGAGATTTTACAGCATATGTTGACAAATTTCTGATAACAGCGGTATGGGCTTACTTCGACTTAGTTCTACGAGTGACCAACAATGAACTAAACCTAAATGGTGTTGTAGAGTTCAGACGCGTAGATTCGTAGCTTGGCGTAGCGGACTCGTAGCAATTGAAGTGCTACGAGCTTCGCGTTACTTGTTCATGATATAATTTGTTTTAGTGTCTTCGGCTATAGCACTCCAAAAACGGTTTACTAATTGTAAGTATAATGACTACAAAAAAAACCGTGGTTTCGGTACAATATAGTTCATTCGCATTAAGAAAATAGTGAGTCATCGGACGCTGACCAATAACGATGTCAAAATTTTGAACTGACCAATCGTTCGTTTTTTTGGGCAACAGCCCATCAGGGATATTAAAAACATCCAGCTTAATTGAAATAACTTGAAAACAGTATGGTTGTGACATTTCCTTTAAAATTTGTGTGTAACATATCTTTGTAAGTGTGTATGTACATACAAATAATATCTCTGAATGCGAACTGAACCCGTAAGTTGATTCCGCTGCTCGTGTAATTCGCCCCTCAAACGGAATGCGGACAGAAAGCGGAATTCAACTTTGTTTAATTGGTGTTTCGTTAGAGTTTAATTCATTTATTGAAGCTCTTTTAGGGAAAGGATTCAACGTTGGTTTCAAATTTGAAGTGTATGTTTCTAGTAATATTAGATTTGCTTGTGAAAAGATACTCGGAATTTAACGCAAGGAATATCGTTTTCGTGTTTAAAATCTTTTTTTTCTGGATTCAAAGTGAACTAGACAGATATACCTACACCGTCGGCTTTGTCTGTACCTTGCATCATACGGGCAACCAATCACAGGTCAGATTTACTTGAAAAAAAAAAAGCCGAGAAAATGAAAAACAATGATGCAATTTTTACATACGACTTTCTCATAATTTAGCTATCCCAGAGACGAAACAAATGCCAACTTTACAGAAAAATAATCAGATAAAAACAAACGAACATCTACTACACTATTACGCAGTTTTGTAGACGCTACAAAATAAACCGCCCATCGATAGACCGACCAGATTAACTTGGTTTTATTATGTACAGTCAAGCAATCGGCGGGCAAGGTTACGCGGCGTCGAGATGTCTACTGGCCAAGATAGGATGCATAATGTGGTCATGCGCGGTGAATGTGTCACCGGAAAAAAACAAAATCCGTAATTTTATAAATTTCCTGCAAAGTTTATAAACTTTCGTAGGATTCTAAACGAGAGACAAAAAAACACACCTATATTTTCGCAAAATTTTATCTAATCGATATAACCTGACCTAATAACTAACAAAACCTAATCTGACCTAAACTAACATAAAGTAACCAAACCTAATATGATTATTTTACGAAAATGTGGGCGTAAAATAACACAAATTGTCTCTTGTTTAGAATCTTACGGATTTTTTAAATTTCCTAGATAAAATTAGGAAAATTATAAACTTACGGATCTCGTTATTTTCCGGTGACAGATGGAAGCCAATTGTCCACCTATTTGTATACTAGCTTGTCGCTTGTCCACCATAAATTGAGAAACAATGAGTTAGACCTTCAGATGTTTTGGACGAAAGCCGCATTTTGCCTTGGTGAAGGATTTAATTTGGTTACTTGGAGCCAAAATACTGTAATACCATGTAAGTTATTGAAATGGAAGTAGTTGCCACATTTGTGTACGTATACTTAATTTTCAACACGCGTCTAGTTTCTTACAAGCAAGTCTTACTTTTTACTTTTTTTAAAAAGCAAACTTAACTGAATGAATTAACTTGGGTTATTTTCTTACCGTGTTACGATAACAGTATGGATTTGGTATCGCTTTGTTGGCCAACATTGCGGCACCAACATTTAAATGTAACTTAATTTGTCGTCTAGCGATAGCCAGATTATTTAAGGCATATTGAACAAAGCCCGTCGGAGGCGCCCGCGGCCGCGCCATCCGCAATATTTTCAATACGCCGCCAAATTCGCAGAATCGAATCAAACTTGCGCGGAATTGCTCCCTCCGAGCCCCCGTGCTTGCGAGATCGAGATTTATCTTTTCACGTACAGAAAATTGTGTTTACTATTTTTATACCGGATTCTTTTAAATTTGTCGAGTCTCTATTCATACTGTTTGACTGGAGTTCGGCGGGGAAATATTGAATTTTGTTCAAAGTTTAAGCTCGCGGGCCCGGCACGTCGCACTTCTGGAATTGTGGAATTGGTTCCCGCGCCGGATGGCCGATACAATGCACTCCGCATAAGTGCTGTAAAGCCTGTAAAACATGCTAAATAAAACGAGTAACGAACCGTGCGGCCGGTATTATTTTTCGAGCGGCCCGTACATATGTAATTGTGTGTGAACTGCACTGTACATTTTCACAAAAACAATGGATTTGCATTACAAAAGCCTCGCTCTCTGTGCATTCTAATGAACGGTAATTGTTTGAACACACAAGAAAGAGGGAAATACGGGCTACGCGGATCCTGTTTACAAATAATTTAATTAGGTGCGCTGCAATGGGTAGGTAGTTGCGTCTGGTAACGACAGTGCAGGCCACTGTTTTGCCTAGAGATAAGTACCGTAAGGAAAATTAAAGGCTTTGCACACACGACGCGCCGCGTCATCTGATATGGTTGCGCAACAAAAGAAATCGTAGCACAGAACAAATGCATTTTTGTACAGTTTCCAACGACAGATAAATAAAAAATGGACTGCATTGCGCTCTGAATTTATAATACGAATATTCTAAAGGAATAGAAAGCAAGGTGCTCTAGTATTCTGAGGGTGACATTTTACTTTCATTGTTATTAATGGACGTGTCTCTCTACTTCTGTCTATATCTACATAGAGCTGAATAGACGTCGTAATGAATATGAATGTAGGTATATGTGACTAAGGGCCTGTTCACACTAGCTATTCTTTTCGGCGATTTTTAGGCGATGCGAGATCGCGGCGTGCACACAGCAAGCTCGCCGCGGGTCGTCTCGTCGCGCCATCGCGGCGATTATTTTATCGCAATATGATCGCCGCGAGCACGCGGCGAGCAAGTTAAGTGCACGCCGAGATCTCTCATCCCCTAAAAATCGCTGAAAAGAATAGCTAGTGTGAACAGGCCCTAAAAGTTATGCCTTCCACGCCTCTTCATTTTAGTATGGAGTCTAGACTTACGTTGAATAAAAAATTAAAGAGCAATTCTTTGTAGACGCCTACTTATTCTATTTTAGACAAAATGTATACGTACTACATGTAATTTTTGAGATGCCTATTAATAATTCAGTACAGTACATTAAATTTTCACAGATATGAATAATTAATACATACATCTAAACTAATACATAAATCCTATGTATGGATCTTCATGTTACGAATAACTCAGTGGCAATAAAAGCCTTTTTTTGACTTGTTCCTTCTTTACATGTTTTGCTAATTCATCATCATGCAGCCTATATACGTCCCACTACAGGCACAGGCCTCCTCTCATTATGAGAGGGCTTGGGCTATAGTTCCCACGCGGGCCCAGTGCGGATTGGGAACACACAACATTGAATTGCTTCGTTGCTGTTGTGCAGGTTTCCTCACGATGTTTTCCTTCACCGAATAGCTCGTGGTAAATATCAAATTCGATATCGCACATAAATTCCGAAAAATTCAGAGGTGCGAGCCCGGGGTTAGAACCCACGACCCTCTGCTTGAGAGGCCACAGGTCGAACCGCTGGCCTACCACGGCTTTTTTGCTAATTCACATCATCATTATTATTTGGTTCAAACAACCCCGAAAAGTTCAGATGTTAACATTAGGTACGGGGGGCTACTTGGGCGATGAATGGTACGGTACCCGAGTCCGACTCGCACTTGGCCGATTTTTTTCTTCAACCCCTCCTGAAACTAAATCTTGGCTACGCCCTTGTCATCGTACATCCCAGTTCGAGGTCAATTCCAGTATCTTGAACTTCTGATCCATCGCCCGCATCATTAGAACAATAAATTACGTAATGAGCAATGGCTAGGTTCCTGCGTATTGACATTATACTACTAAAACAAGCAGGGGCGTCATACTGATTTCAACTTTTACGATTTTCACACGTTGCACAAGTAAAAATGCGTTGTTCGAGACCACAGATCCTACGACGAGTTCAAAATGTCGAATTAAACGCAAGTAATGTTCGCGATCATGACCCGCTTTTGTAATATATTATCAAAGACGTCATACTTAGTAAAATATTAAATTTGACTTGGTCTGAGTATAGGTAGATCATTTATAAAATTGAGTTTAAAACCACACTGCGGCAATGGACCATCAGCAGAGAAGCTTATAATTATGAAAAAATATTTTCTTAACATAAACTTATTATTTTAATAAGTACTTGAATTAAAGAAAACCAAACTACAGCTCACTTATTGCCAAAATTCTTGTAATTTTTTTTTTAAAGTTACTTACATTTTGTATTAATTAACTACTTAAGTACATTATTATTAAAATACCAATTGACGGACCGTAGGAGCTAAAACAAGCGTCAACCGAGTTTAAGGCAAAGAGTAAATATAAGACAAGGGCATAAAAACCTTAGACAGACAACCTTAGACAATACCTACTTGACAGAAATTTACAAAGAATAGATTTATACGGCATCTTTACCCTTAGCACACGAATCCGGTTCAAACTTGTCCATTTTTTAGGATGTAGGTGGATTTCTGTACATTTGATCTCTAATATTAATCAAGTAATTATAATAATGGAACCGAAATTAAGCTTATCTCGCACTGCAGTCCTGTCAGAGAGACCTGCATCGGATTAGGTGATATTAGACATGAATTTTACATCACCACGGAACGCCCTTTGTAGTGGCACACCGAATAATTACGTTCTGATTGTGTCATAGCCATGGCTGATATTGTGTCCAAATAACACTGATTGCTAAATGATTAGTAGGTTGGGTTTGAGTTTGACAAGGATACTGAAGTAATTGGAATAGATATGATCGGTAATTAGTTATTTTTAAACATCTACATTAGTAACTCCAGGTCAGGTCATGGCATGGAGGTGCAATACTGGTTTGGTTGTGAAACTTGTACGCACCACAATTTTTTTACATTGATACATGTTTCAGTTAATTGTCTTGCCTTCACAACTGTCACATTTTTTATATTTTTTTAATAGTGTATGTATTAAAAAAAGTTCTCTTAAGTTTCTTGCAACACAATCTTCTTGGCAACGATGGTCTTTCCGAAGCTATGCTATCCTCGAAAATGTCGTGCAAAATTGCTCTTCTGCTGTGGTCTCTAATTAGCTGTCTCCTTGATCCGTGACACATTCAACATAACGTACAATACACGTACCTATGTATGCCTATGTAGGTATATCCACACATCGAGGGGTTTGATTCCTATAACTCCCTAAATCAAGGGCTGATCCACGTGACACTGTTAACCCGTGAATAATAAAGCAACGTAATGAACGAGGCTTTAATTAATGCTTTTGTAACGGCGTAAATAAACAATTTGCGTATGTTAATGGTACACGCATTAATATAATTAATTACCGGCGACCGCACTTGTTAAAATAATGACAAGACATTTGCGTGTATTTAATAATGAGCCGCTGCATCATTGTGATCACACTGTGCGGCCATTTGCTTTACTCATTCAAGCAGTTCCTGTAGGCCAGTGGTTTCCAAATTGTGGTCCGTGGACCACCCGTAGTCCGCGGAACTCAAAATATGGTCCGCCAAACAATTTCAATTGAAGTTACAGAAGAAAACCAGGAATAACTCATTAAATTACAAAAATACAGAAACTGCAAGGATGCCATTTAATCGAATTCACTTGAGTCATTCTCATTTTGGTGTAAAAAAGCAGTTTGTTCATGTTGAAAATTACCGGATAACTCACGTTAAATAAATCGAGTTTAGCTCGACATGTTTCGGACTAATCCGTAGCCCTTCATCTAGGAGCCGCGGCAGCTGCTGCTGCCAAACGCGAACTGCGCGCCTCGGCTCTCTGCGCGCGACTGCAAATTTTAATTACAGTATCAATTTGGTTACTATCATTTGTTTTAATATACCCGCATTGTGGCCCCTGCCAACAAGACTAATATTAAAATGGTCCCTTACCAAGAAAAGGTTGGGAACCCCTGCTGTAGGCTTAGCACAGCAAGATGTGAGTGTCGTTTCGCGCGCGGGCTGGCTACACTAAATTGACACTTTCTGATGTGTCTATTCGCGCCCTGTCGTGCAAAGCCGGCAGCTGTCTGATAAGCGGGCCACAGAAAAGAGAGCCTACAGTTTCGTAACTACTTTAAAATTAAAAAGTCCCTAATCGTTTACGTAAGATGTTCAAAAAATACCTACTAATCTTAAATTTAAAATAAAACCTAATTTGCAATACAGGCTTTTTTACGGCCTGTATTGGCCAACGCCTGTAATATGAATTTTGAATTTAAATTAAAATAAGTAATCTCTTTTAGTTTTCCAGTGACGCACTGAAAATCTGCGTTTTGCTAAGTGCAGACCTTTTTGGCACTGTTTGGCACAGAGCATTTAATTTAAAAGAATTTAGTTATTATTTACCTATTCAAAGTTTATTTTTAGGACAAATCAACATTTTTTTTTATCTGTGTTAAGTTTTGTTGATGACTTTTTGTTGATGTCTTTCTTTTTTTCTATATTATGTACTATATTATTTAAACGTATGTATAACGTAATGTAGGTTACGTGTTCTTATGACAGCAATCCCAAAATAATTAATGTCGACTTCACCGCATGTTTCTTGCTCTGTAGACTAAAATGCTCATTGCCATCTCTTGTAAGCATTCACCACGGGGTAAAAGTATATGAGTATATAAATTAAAAGTATCTAAGTTCCCTTCCCGTGCTGTGTTAAACGCCGATCGCGTTGAACGCCGCCCCGACAAACACTATCATTTGTTATTGTTAATTAATCCGCGAATGAATAATAGTCGAAACGTGCCGTTTGTAATTGCCAAATAATTCTAATGATTTATGAAACGGACTCCGGCCCGGTTTAAATCTCGCTGATATTACGATTGTCTAATAAATAATCAATCTGTTTCCGTGCATTGCGGAGGACCTACAACAAATTAACAACAATTTTTTGTCAAGGTTTTGTTATTCCGCTATTACAATGGAGCAGCGACGTGGTGTGGAAATAAAAAGACAAAGATATATAGCGTTCGAGATTTTTTTGTAAGGTTTTGTAAACGTTACACTGTTGTGATTTTATATGAGCTCAGGATTACGGCAAAACATTGTTAAGTGAAAGCGCAGGACAAATGGGAACGCTCTCACGGTTGTATTTAGTAAAACATGTCGTGCCATTCTTACTTACTTTGTGTTTTTGTACTAATCGCTGTACTATTCGAGATGGAATTGAATATAGAGATAGAACCAAAATCAAAATAAAAAAAATCCAAATTTTGTTTAAGAAAGTGCACGTCTTATTTTGGAGTCTACGAGTGCTTTTTACTATGAGTGTGTCTCACGGTAGTTTATGTTAATATTTAACAATTTTAGTTTCTGTTACAGTCAGGAATCTTAATGCCTGACTTACAAAAGAACCTTTTCACATAAAATACCATAAAGGCACCGCACTCAATGGCAAGGAAAATCGTTGTGACGCTTACTATTAAAACATTCCATGACGGATTGGAAATTGAATTCCTTGACTGAACTTATTTTAGCTTTATTCGTACTATCCCTTATATTCTAATGCTTTAAGATTCACCAAGCATTGGAGCATTGCTAAACATATACAAGCCTGTCTGAGACAATTTCCTCATAAGGCGATGAGTATTAACATCATACAAAGCCGTAATCCTCCGCGAGGCCAGTGAAGCGAACTGCAGACGTCATTGCGCAATTCCTTCGTTTTGTTTACTGTATTATGCACTACAAGCGTTAGCACAACAATTCAGAGCACATTGCATAGTTCCAGAATATTCTCAGTAATATGTTGACTCCATCGCGAGTTGCTAGAGCTGCAAATTTCCGGCTCGTTGTCGGCGAGCGCGAGTTTGCTACCGTCGGCGTCATGTCATTGAGTAAAGTTTAATAGAGTGCTGATGTATTCTGGAACTTGGTACATGTGGCGATTTCTTGACGTTTTATAGACTAGCCTTTTACTCCCGGCTTTGTCGATGCAGACAGAGTTACCAAATAATTCCTGACTCACCATAGAACTTATTCACAGTGAACGCCAATATGTCATAATGACAATACATACATAGTTTAGCAAAAAAAACTATATTAGGTACGTTTAATCTGACTATGTTCTGCGGTCAGGAAACAATTGGTTTGTATATTGATTATAGTCGTAGCACGTTGTCGTGCTTGAACAGTGCCCTTTACATCTTGCATACTTTTGCTCCCTTTAAGATGTTATCCTTTGGGGAAAACCGGGATATTAAGTACACATACACATACATTATATCACAACTGTATTTATAATGAGGTAGGCTGAGCACAATCAAACAAAATCAGGACTGTTTCATATTTCGAAGCCATTTCTAGCATATTTTTAGGTTTTAAAGTAAAAAAAAACAGAAACAAAAACAATCTACATACTGCTCACGTAGTCGGCAACTCATCACTCGATTTTCGCAGATAATTTTAGTTACAATGCTTATAATTTAGTCCGGTCCATGAATTTATTTGTCAATTGTTAAGCCGATTGAGTTGCAATTGGGGATTTGCGCATTAAATCAGAATAATTTGGCAGCATTTCATAATCGCAATGGCATAAATTGATCGGGTGTGTTTGGATTTGTAATTGCTACTCAGATAGATGGATGTGTTATGATACTTATGAATGATCAATTCTAGGAACAAATGAATCTATACTAAACTTATTTATAAATACTATAACGCAGAAGAGTTTGTTTGTTTGAACGCGTTAATCTCAGGAACTCCTCGGTGGAATTAAAATACTTTTTGTGTCGGTCATTTATCGAGGAAGGCTTTAAGGAAGGAAGTCTAAATGGTCTATGTTCAGCAGTGGACGTCTTATGGCTGAAATGATGATGTTGATGATGATGATATGTAATTATGTAATTAATTTATCGCATAGCAAGCCTATAATATATTTATTAAATCTAGTTTATTACCTCACACATCTATTTCGTCAGTAATTTGTTTGCACCTTTAAGACGTAGTCCCGAATGGGAAAGGCGGAGCACATTGTTCGTCACATAGATAAAACCGTAACTATTTCACATCCCGTAAGTCATTGTATTTATTCCCAGACAGGTTATCTTCCATCGATTCCAACCAACCTGTCAAAACAACACACTCCAAAGACTTAACTCGTCGAAGCAACTTTTCGATTACATCGTAAATCGCAAGATTACGGTAATCCGCCGCCGATGCCGGTATCAGCGACGTCAATAAAATTAAAAGTTTCCAACGTCTCTCAAGGTAAGGGAGACGGAATTTAAGAATACTGAACGTTTTATTATTTACAATACCTGCTTTTTATTCCTTATTTCTACTGCGAATGACACGAGTAAAAGATCAAGCGAGAAACTTCAGGTAAATGCTCAAAAGCGTTGACTAAGAATCGTATCAGGGGAGTTGTCGACTAATACTATACTCAGTTTCGTATAAGATTAGATATTCTAACCAAAGGTAAAACTGGAAATCATTATTGCTGTATAACACTTATGCTTTAGAAACTTCTCAATATGAACGGTATCACCATTTGCGGTGACGCCTTGGGCTTACTTAAAGATGTGAGCAGATTTGACCGTTAAATGCTTTAAGAAACTGAGTATCTATAGATTTCTATATGTATGTATTGTATGTATAGTAAGTATGATAGTTTACCGTTTGACAGAATCTACTAAAGCCCTATAAGCCTGTTTCTGTGCTCTATGATGACCGTAACGGTGAAAAGTTCAAAGGTAATTTGATTCAAAAGGGTAGGAAGGGTTTGATATTAATATACAGATTATACAGGGTGGCTTATTTCGATCGGTCAGTAAGGGGAAGTCTGAAACTAAACGACAAACGAAGATTTCTTCTTAGGAACCATGTCATAATAATATGAAAAACTGCATTCATTTCTTTCAAGACATCTAAATAGTTATCGCTTAGTCTTTGTATATTGGCCGGCCCGAAATCGAGTATGAATATTTTAATCAGTGCTGGAGTATACGGGTCTGAAAAACTCTGTGAAATTATTTTCCCAGAAAATTTCATGAAAAAAAAACCGAACTTTGAAAAAAGTGCCCAGTCCTTTGTATTACGGCTCTAAGTGTCGCTGCACACGGCCCACCGGGTACACAACACAAACGCCGGATTTTACATGGATTTTCAAATACGTATACCCGACCACTAGTTAGAATATTACGTGGTACTAAGACTAGGCGATAACTGTTCAGATGCCTTAAAAGAAAAGCCTATTCAATCGGCAACAAGTGCCAATCAAATCCCGAGTACGTGTGACATTGTACTCTTCAATATTCCCTCGCCGAGCGATCGTATTCAATAACCAGCCGCAAAGTTTTAACGACGAAAGTATTGCTGCATAAAGTGACCGCTTGGCAAAGCCATATCAAAACTCGAATTAATCTGATGGCACGATAACATTTACCCCAGAGCTGGGCTCAAGTTTTCCGATGAAATTAAAACTTCCAGGCCTATCCTGTCCGATGAAATAGGGAGATTTTAAGTAACTTGTTTGCAAAGAATTTTGTTTACGGCCTGAGTTCTGTTCTCACGATTAGGTATGTTGATTTGACGCCGATACGTAGGAGTATGTTAAGTGTGCAGTCACGAACAGGGATTGTTGAGCCACTTGCCACGTTGCCACTGTTCGCAATTTAGACGTGTAATCAATGACCGATGTGACAGACTAGATGTTAGCTATTGGATTAGTATTACACGACCAAGTTGCAGACATAGGTAAGTGGCATAGGTAAGTGGCTCAACAATCCCGGTTCGCGATGGTATGTTAGTTATTCCTTGCCATGTTTTATACAGTTTTGTGCATATAATTTCTTACTTAAAATTTCAGTTTGTTTAAAAGTGCCAGATAAGACTTCAAACTGGTTTAAATGGACCTTCAGAATTCCACAGGAGACTACAAGAATATATACGCTGATGTGAAAAAATATTGATAATACTTTCAAGAAGGTATTTCGAATTTCTATTGATTTGGTATAGCTTGAATTTTCACTGTGTCGCTGGCCGAGTGGAAGATACAAGTTCTTAAAACTTTATGAGTCAAAATTCTTTAGTAGTACTTGCCAAAGTCATTTAAGTACTTACTATAAATCTCATCTGGACGAAAAACACATAACGGTCACGCCTTATTCCCTGCGGGGTAGGCAGAGATAACAAAGCGCCATTCGCTCCTATTCTGACATACTTCTCTCGTTTCAGTCACATTCATCACTCTCGTCATACACGCTCAACGGTTTCGTGTACTCTTAATTTGGCCTCTCTTTAGAACATCGCCAATATGGTCGATACGGTCTTCGAGGGCGCCCTCGATCGACTTGCTCTAACACACTTCTCTGTTTACACAGTCTTCCTCCATTCTCTCCACGTTCCCAAACCAAACCATAGCATGTATACCTGGACACTGAAATCATAGCAAAAACTACCGTGATTAAGAGGAAATATGCCGGTCGAAGGAATTGAAAAATAGGTATTTGCTAAATCTATTGCTGTCGCGCCGTGACCTGCCCAGACGACGTCGAGTGCGATAAGAACAACTACAGCTCGGACCGAAAATACCTATGAAAATTATTCAAAAACAACGTTTCGTAGTCCCCTGATTTCTTCTCCAAAACTTAACCAATTAAATATATATGTTTTTTCATTAAATGTTTAAGAAATGTCATAACTGTGTTTCTATGTTCTTATATTTTGATATAATTGTGTTAAAATTGGTTTCTAGAGGTTTGAACACAACGGAAAAAACTTGCCAATTTTTCATGTTTTTGAAGGTTAATATCTCCTTTAATAATTCAATAAAGAAAAAAAGGAAAACATAGGAACATGCTAATATATCATTAGATTGTTGATGTAAAAAATCATTGTTCTACGGGTAATATCCAGCGAGGAATCAGGGGACTACGTTTCCATACAAAATGTGACCGCTCCATTTCCTCTTAACATAGAAACCATCAATAAAATGTAAACGGCACTGAGTAACAAAGCGTTGTGATGATTGCAAACAGACGCCGCACAATGAGCGCACTGAATATTAATCGACTGTGTTTTTAAAGGCGCTTTGCACGTTATCACGGTGGGCAGCTGTTCGGTGGAATTCGGTTCGTCCGACTGTTGTTGATCTTGCTAATGGGGATGCATAGTTTTTCTCGCGCGCTCCTGGCAATCAAGGTTTGAGTGGACGGAAATAGTTGTTTATGTGACTGTTGCCTAATAAGGCTCGACGAGGATATTCAGAAAATTACTGATCAGATCGTGATTAAATAAAAATAGGACCAATAGGAAGCCATTTCCTATAAAAAAAACCATCAAAATCGGTTCACCCGTATAGAAGTTATGAGGTAACATAGACAAAAAAAAATGACAGCCGAATCGAGAACCTCCTTTTTTGAAGTCGGATAAAAAAACAGCAGAATTGAGAAACTCCTTTTTGAAATCGGTTAAAAAATGATTAAAGCCTGGTGTATAGGTACAGTATGTGCCCCCACTTACCTATCCAGGCAATTCGGTGTTTTGAACGCGCACCACTACTAATACAAAGTTTGTCTAACTATTTTTAGCAAAATCAAAATGAGGTAGTTCATGATATTAATATTTCGCTAAAAATAGTTAGACAAACTTTGTATTAGTAGTGGTGCGCGTTCAAAACACCGAATTGCCTGGATAGGTAAGTGGGGGCACATACTGTACTTTATTTTTTTTTTACTTTTAAAATTATTCTCTTGCAGTATACCAGAGTAATTTTGAAGTGAAATAATCCCTTTGATTGTTCTCCTCGGGTGGGTTAAGGCCCTGCGCAGACGACAGAGTATCCGCGACGGACTTTTTAGTATGTGAAACGCACACGACACGCAAAAAGCCCGGCTTACAATGCATACAATCCACGTAGACCTTTTGTGCGCCGCAGACTCGATCGCACAAAAAGTCTGTCGTCTGCGCTCGCCTAAATGACATTAAACTCTATGCCGGATCCGCCTACGCCTTTTTGAAGTTGCTTTCAGCTCATTTTCCCGCTATTAAGTGCTGATCCTTTTGTTTGCTGGAAATCCGTTAGTAATCTACACACTTTGTTCTAACGGTGTCGGAAATAGAGCGTTTAGTTTTAATGTTATGCCTGGAACGTGTCCGTCGGTGCGTTAGGATAAGCCCTTTTAATAGACAATGGCTGAATAACGTATCAGTCAGTAAAAGTAGAAGTAAATGTAAAATGTTAATTATTATTTTAAAGCTAAAATATATTAAAAACCCTAGCTGTCTCTTAATAGAACTGAAGTTAGCATAGGTTTTTAACAGAGTGTATCCCTAGACGGATTTAAAAAAATTCTAACTCCATAAGAGGAATTAATGTTTTTTTTTTCTTTTTTTCCAAATATTTTAAATTGACCCCTTATTTCCATTTAACCCCTTTTCTGCTTTACTCATTTTTTTGTAACATGTTGTATATTTTGTAAATGAAACAGCTGTTGCTAGAAAAAATACATTTAACATCAATCCTGTATTCCTAAATGGGGCAGGCAGAGCATACGAAACGTCAAAACCGTGACATAGACCAAACCAAGTTTATGACTATTTCACGCTTCACCGCCACTTTTAGCATAATTTTAGGTTTAAGAACAGATGGAAGAGGTAGTTTCTACTATAGGTCTATAGGTTACTAGCCTGTCACCTAAAACATACCTAAACCTATTTCCTTAGTCGCTTCTTACGACATCCACGGAAGAAACGGAGAAGTGTAATTCTATCCCGACACCACGGTAGTTTCATGTTCAAAATGAGTAAATTTAACTTAAACAATAGTGTTACGTTAATCACAAATTCATGAATATTTACTGAGCAAGGGGCGTGGTCCCACAATGCTACAAAACGGTTCAAGTAAAATTAGCCGGAATGTTTGATGAGGGTCAGTTAAATTATTTAATCTTATTACCGCGCCCCCGCAAAGAAAAGGTCACACACGGTCCATTTGACTAAATCAATTTTGAGTTATGCCCCGGAGTCGGCACTCCCTGCCTGAAATTTTCGAGGGTAGTGACAATACAGGGTGGCCGGATATTGAGCGTAAATATTTTAACCAGTGGTCGGGTATACGTTCCTGAAAACCCCTGTGAAGTTTTTCCCGGATTTTTTTGTAATTTTTTTTTTTCAAAATTCTCATTATATTGCCCACCCTTTTTTACTCGGCTCTAAATCAACCGCGTAGCATCACAATGTCGAACGATTGAACATGCGTACGCGCCGACTAACGGGACTTGCATGTGGAACGTACATAAATACATACATATTCTCACGCCTGTGTTCCCAAGAGGGTTAGGCAGAGCACATAAATTCAAAAACCCAGTGCCACGTTTAGCAATTTCAGGGTAACCAAATGGTTTAACGTGATATTGCAGTGACAGGTTGCTAGCCCATTGCCCACAATACACAAACCCTTTCCCAGAGTCGACTCTTACGACACCCACGAGAAGAAAGGGGGAGGTGCTATTCTAACCCGGCACCACAGGGACGTAAGGATTATAAAACACAAGACGCAATGACCTGAAAAGCGATGACACATTTCTCTCCCACAAGGTCAATAATGAAAATTTTCAGGAAATATTTTACACAGGTTTTCAGATGCGTATACCCGGCCACTGGTTAAAATATTTACAGACAATTTCCGGCCACCCTGTATATAGGGGGTATCTAAACCCCGTTGCATTTATAACTAGACTTATAACGGACTGTAGTGCCCCAGCGCCACATTCGTCGAATAGCCGAACTAAACGATCCTACAGCGCGCAACGAAGTTTCGATGATCGGTTGGATAAATACAACTTCAAACTTTCTCTCTGTGGACTACGGTCCCCAGGCATAACATCTGCCTGGGGAGAGATCTTTCTATTGGAGTCTTTCTCACAAGACAAAATTCGAATTATTCTTAGCTGGCTTAGCACAGGAAAGCGAGATAAACTATCGCTGCCACTGTCTAACTAGAGACGTCAGAAAGTGACAGGTAGACTAATTCACAAGCGTGTCGTCTCGCTCAAGTTGCTGTGGTAATACTACAACAATCTCGAGTTTGGAACCTAAAAAATGTGCTGAAAGTGGCTATGAAACGTGTTTTCGTCATTGTTTTGACTGCCTTCCCGTTTTAGGAATACAAGTGTGATGTGAGTACGTATGTGGGAGCAAAAAGGTTCGGCGTACTTATTAGAAACGGAAATCATGCGACTAAGGCAAAAAAACAACAGATATCGATATAGAAAAGAGTCAAATGGTGTTATTTTTAATTCCCGACGCAAAAACGACGGGGTGTTATAAGTTTGACGTGTCTCTCTCTCTGTGTGTGTGTGTGAGTGTGTGTGTGTGTGTGTGTGTGTGTGTGTAAATGTGTATGTGTCTGTCTGTTGCATCGTAGCTCCCAAACGGATGATCCGATTTTAATGCGGTTTTTTTTGTTTGAAAGCTATATCAGTCGAGAGTGTTCTAAGCTATGTTTGGTGGAAATCGGTTCAGGTCTTCAAGGTCATCAGGTCATTTGTTAGGTGTGATGAGAATGTTACACGTTCAGTAAAGCCATCAAGTTGGGGCTCGTAGGGGGTTTTTTAATTTTTAATTAATGTTTGTTATTTGATTTATCTTGTAAATTATTCAATTTTATCGTGTAAAAGCTACTAAAATTATTTATTGCATATTAAGACCAAGCCTGAATGTAGATTCATATTTTAAAGTTACATGCACCTCAAGGCGAAAACATCTGTTTGCAACGTAGCGCAAATGTTAAAAACTGGCAATATTTATACGGCGCAACATAAATCCTGCAGTGTCAATCACGCGGCGACGCGGCGTCCGGGGAAATACGCTGAGTGCTTTCCCTGCTCCGGCAGTGTTGCCCGCCTAAAAGGTGGAACTTAAGCATTTACCTCAATATTTGTTTGAAATAAAATTTTCCGGTGGTGTCGGGTTTAGAGTACCTAACACCATTTTTTCCGTGGATGGCGTAAGAGGCAACTAAGGAAATCAGTTAAGATATATTTTAGGCGACAGGCTAGCAACCTGTTACTATTAAAGTAAGTAAGTAAGTAAGTAAACACTTTATTGTACACAAGGAAAAAACACAAAATACAAAAAAAACTATTATACTATCAAATCAAAACCTAAAAATATGCTAAAAGTGGCTATGAAATGTAATAATTTATGTAATAAATAGTTTTGTCTATGTAGCATTTTGTGGGCTCTGCCTACTCCAGTTGGGAATACAAGGCGTAATGTATGAATGTATGTTAAAAATTTTAGAACCTAGAATGTGATTCAGCCTTTTGATCGTAATATACTTAGTTGTACCTATCGTGTGTGTATTAATTAGCGAGAATACCAATAGAAATGGGTGAATTGGGTGAAGTTAGTCCAATGCAATTAGGTCACGTATGTTTTTTTTAAACGTTATGAGGGAAAAGAAGAGATTAAAAATAATGGCCGTACTTCTGATGTCATAAGTGGGGTGTTGTAATGGTTAAATTAAATAGTACTATCGAACCAATTGATTCCTGACACACCATAGAACCTGTTGCTACTATCTTGTCGGTCGGGATGAAACTAGGAGATTATTGGAAAGACAAGTAGCAAACGGATTGAAGTATAATTTATAACTGAAACTACAGAAGGTAAGGAACCACGCGGATACCGGTAGGGAAAGAAAGAGGCGTGCTGTTGAAGCGAACGCTCTGTGCGGACTGAGTGCGCGTTGGCCGGTATACGCGTGGCTTACATAAAACGCTGACCTAGCGGTATGTAGCTGTCGCTACATCACTCCCCCCCTTTTTGGAAAAAAAAAATTTGAAAAAGAAATATAACAGTACATGTAAAAAAAATTGTATAAAGGTTGTATAAAAACAGATGTAGACACTAAACACTTAATGAAGTAAAAGTTTTTTCATTGGTCCTGCGGAACCCTATTAATGCTAGTCACCGGCGCTTGCGCTCTGGGAACGATAATGCGCTGGCCTCGAGCTGACGCGGCCGCTCCGTGTTGCGAGGCGCCCTGTCGGTGCTGACGCTGCTCTCGCGTGTGGCCTGTCTGTCCTTGTTATCGCTGCAACCTAGCGATACGGGCTTCGTCGTGTCGTGGGCGCGTAACTTGAGCCTCCGCTTTTTGTGCTAGGGCTTTTTTCTTGGCGGGACCAGCCATGCGTCTGTACGGCTGCGATGGCTTCCGCTCTCAAATCGGATGAAACTTAACTTGGGAAACGTGATGGAGTGCACCGGGGTTCTGTTGTGCTCTGTCTTCTTTCTTGGCGGCATCAGCCATGCGCTTTTACGGCTGCGATGGCTTTCGCTCTCCAATTGTACGAAACATAACTTGGGCAACGTGATGGAGGGGACTGGGGTCTTGTATTCTTCGTCAGGGCTCATCTTGAAACTTAAACTGGATGTTTGAAACACGTGGAAAACACGCGGTGTGATTAGGTTTCCGGTATAGTCCGCGCCGCGTGGTTCCTAGAAACGTTCGGGGTCACCAATGTTGCTACTATCTTGTCGGTCGGGATGAAACTAGGAGATTATTGGAAAGACAAGTAGCAAACGGATTGAAGTATAATTTATAACTGAAACTACAGAAGGTTAGGAACCACGCGGATACCGGTAGGGAAAGAAAGAGGCGTGCTGTTGAAGCGAACGCTCTGTGTGGACTGAGTGCGCGTTGGCCGGTATACGCGTGGCTTACATAAAACGCTGACCTAGCGGTATGTAGCTGTCGCTACAAACCTATTCACAGTGAACGTCATAGTGACATTGCATTGCTTGACAAAGGAAATGTTTATGACGTTTATTGTGACTAACTAACGAATCAGTTGGTTCGATAGTACAACTGTTTTACTATGGTTCTTTATCAACTTTGTTTGTCTGTCTTCTCTCTTTGTTCTATCAATCGCGTTACAGTCCACACACCTATTAAGAAATATGTTCGCCTTTGTACTTTAATTTTGCACTGCCTATCTATTGACTGTACTACTCGGATGTACTCTCTAACCAATTTATTACTGATCCAATATAGAATCTATTTGCAGTAAACGTCATACTGAAACAGCATTTCTTGACAAAAAAAAAATACTACGTTAATTTTAATACTGGCGGATCTGAAATCGATTCGTCCGACACAATGCAGTTTACTTTTTTCACTTTATTCCATCCACCAAATTCTATTCTATTTTATTACTCTTCGTGACTGAAGGCCAATGAAAACTGTCAAATCTCCTGATAAAACAGAATGTTGACAACACCGATCGAAGGTTCACCTATTTGCGCGCAAAAGAGTAGTTTCCAGTGTTAAGTTTGGTTGATGGCGATGAGATGGTATCGTGCGGTGTCTAGACGTTATATTTTATTCCTGAGGTGCATGCGATGTTTTAGGTGATGTTTGACAGCGGTACATGATTATTATCAACACAAACTACAGTCTGCTGTTTGCAAAAAAATACTTGACGCAGCGCAGTAGCTGGAACCTAAATTAAAAAGAGCTCAGTCCCTTTTAACAGAATCTGTCGTATTGTACAAGTGTTGGCCACTTTAGCAGGTTTTTTGTCGGTTCGTGATTTGTTTCAGACACATGGTAGCGACTCCTAGTGCCATATATCGTAGAGTAGCAAAACTTCTTTTACTAATGTCATCTATGTACGTCAGCTGTCAAAAAGTGTTCTACGTCACGATGTCAGAGGTTCGAAAATCGTTTGTATAAATACAACTTCCAACCTTCTCTCTGTAGACTTCAATCCCTAGGCATAACATCTGTCTGAAGACAGATCTCCTTATTGGAGTCTTCCCACGACGTTTTAAATTAAAAACACAGATTTTCTTTGATTAAGTTAACTCTCAAACAACCCTAGCTGAAAATCAACAGTTCTACTTTCGTCCCCAAAAAACTGCAATACCATTAGGCCCAGACGTCCTGTTTGCACAGCTCATTAACATTATACGCGGAATGTGCGTTTGATTAAATTACCCAAGATCCAGGATACATGGCCTACATTCGCAAATACAGTTCCATTCCACTTGTACCCGAGCTCATTATAAAGTAATACGCACCGAGATTAACCCAGACAAATTAACACTTAGACAAGATAATCTAATTTGCGGGGACGAGCGTAGAAGCGGGACACACGCGAGAGACGTGCGGAACGAAATTAGCCGTCGCAATTGATTCGACGCACGAATCCTCGTATTGAACATGTTATTGTGCGAGATGTTCTGGTAATGCAAATGAATGGCCAGTTGCCGGGAAGTGGTTTTTCTGTAGGAAAATGTACGGGGCTTTCTGTGAGGGTGTAATTGTGTAGGAATTGGCTGAAACGATGTCTTGAATGGACCGATGAAATTGAGCACTCAATTTAGAATATTGTATCGTGTTTGCCGCGTATAAAGAGGTAGGTAGATGAAGAACGTTTTATATAATGAATATGGCAGTACATTTAACAAGTTGCAGTTTTTACTTAGTGCAAAATAATGTAGACCATTGTTTCCCAACCTGGGGTCCGCGGACCCCTAGGGGTCCGCGAGCATATGTTTGGGGGTCCGCGGTCCCATACGCATCTATCTTACTTAGAGCATTAACAAAATTAAATAAATTAACCACGCCAAATATCTCGTAAAAAATTATTACGCTTACTGAGCAACGCAAGCGCGCCGGGAACAGTTTCTGACTTAGTTGCAAAAAAGCAGCACCAAACTTCTCATTAATGTTTTTTCGCTTATTTTAAATATGTAAATATTTTTTTACGAATTTAAAATACTACGAAAAAGTTTGTTTTTTCACTCAGGGGTCCTTGGCATTATGCTTGATTTCCTTGGGGTCCGCGGCTGAAAAAGGTTAGGAACCGCTGATGTAGACCAAAGTCAGAATAGAAAAAATTACAATCCATATAACAATACTTAAAGCTTCTTAAAACTTCTAAGATGACTCTTCACGCTAAATCACATAGCTCAAATGTAAGTATAGAGTTTAAGTTTGTACTAGCCTTGTAAATCAAAGCGAATCCCAGCCAAAACCAGCAATTTTAACTATCCCAAAAACTTATTACAAAATGAAAAACCGCCACAATAACTGGCCATAAAAATATGGTGTCGTAAATAGCACGGCGTGGTAAGTTGCACGGGCCCTGAATAGCACTCCGATACATTATAAGCCGACGTGATTTACCGTCGCTATAAATATCGCTTTCCTTACTATTCTGTACAAACTTCATAATAATTCATGCCAACAAAGACATTGGCAGTGAGGACTGTAAATGCTGTATAATTTGCAGATGCGAGGATGCGACTAGCGCTCTCGCGGCGTGTAGCGGCTCCCGTATTTATTACGTTGCTGGTTGATTTATGGGGGAATACTGGTGAAAATAATAGCTATTTTGTCCTCGATTGATTGAGGATAAATAATGGATTTAAATACTATCTTACTACAAGGTTCAGATTGTCTGTTGCGGTTTCTTGAGATGTCTTACCTCAAAGGATGAAAGGATGTTTTTTGTTCGTCTTGTGCTGGATCGGGTGATTGTTGTCAAGTTGTACCTTGCTTTGGGACGGCCAAATACTTAAAGTGTTTTTTTTTTACATTTATCTTTGGCCAGCTAAGTTTAGTAAATTATATTAACGTTAGTCGCCTCTTTCTGTCATGTTTGGTTAAAGCGGGACATTGTTGATATGTTTTAGTTCAGGGGTCACCAAATGGCGGACCGCGGTCCGCATACGGACCGCCGACCCATTGTATGCGGACCGAGAAAATATTATCGTCATTCATCTTCAGGATTTAAAGTCAATATTTTGCAATAAGTTACCGTAATTAGCTACCTTTGTTCAATTTTTTTAAATGTGCGGACCGCGAATGTAATTTCATTTCTTAAAATGGACCCCGAGGGAAACTAATTGGTGACCCCTTTTAGTTTATTGTGGGCTCTCTTTATGTAGATCTCAACAGTTAAGTTTCCCGTCTATCTCTCAAAGGTTAGCTGCCAAATATCCCTTACGAAATAAGTCCACCTTTGTACTTCACAATCTCTTTTGTATTTCGTGCTATTTTTTTTAACAATAAAGTGTTCACTTTCTTTACTTAGTCGGTGGTTACAAAGCCACGGAAAACCGTAAATTTTTGTATTGAACTCTGAATGACTTCCAAATATCACAAATCTACTAGTTCCTACCTGAAGCAGCTGGAAGGTTAACCCTTTTAAGTTAATTACAACCAAAGATCCACAATCGAGCGGATGGAGTACTCCAAAATTTGAAGTTGCGTTATCAAAAAGTTTTACAAGATAATCTGTAACCTCCAGTCGCCAAATTGTACCCAACTTAACTCAGGGAATCGTTTTAATTTGCAAGTTAAAACGTTCAGCGGTTCCTCAGGGGGTTATCATCCATCTTCCCCTCCCATTAGACCTCGATCGGGAGTCCATAATTTCCATTGCATCGACCTAGTGGATTAGTTTCGAGTTTAATGAATCTTTATTAGCGAATAATGAGTTTTTGGAAAGTTCAGTACATTAATCACGGCGACGATTGCGAGCGTGTGAGCCATTAGTCTGGCGAGAGGTTTTCGCTCAGGTTTCAGAGGTCTTTTTATCAATCAATGGGCCTTGACCTTGACCTTGAGTGAGAGGGTTCAGTTTGACGCGGCTGTTCCAATGTTTAAAGCACGGCGTTGAAATTATATTGGAAGTGGAGGTGCTTAGAAATGAAAGTGTTAAAAGAAGCCGTCTGTTGCACAGGTTATAGGTGTGAATAGTGTGATGTGGTTTGACCACGGAAGTATATGGACGCTTAAAATACGAAATGGGATAAGCGACATTTTTTAAGATAATGAGAAGAATCATGGTCGAAATCAACTTTGCTGACAAGGCAAATAAGAATAACTTACAATAAAAAAAAATCGTTTATCTTATTTCGCTTTTCAAGCGTCGATATGTAAGAATCCCATAGAGAGATCTCTCTCCAGGTAGCAGTTACCTGAAGACCGTAGTCCACTGAGATGAAGTTGGAATTGGAAGTTGTATTTAAGCAACTGATCTTCGAAATTTGTTAGCGCGATCTAGAAAATTTTACAGTTGATGACGTAGATGACGCTTGTAGTGGAGGTTTTACAACTCGACGGTAGGTGGTGTTATGGGTCACTACAATCTCGAGTGTAGTATGCAATCCGGTGTTGCTAAATAGTTAGGTGTAACTGCTGCATAATAGAAATCACTATTAAGTAGCTAATTATGCGACTGTAGTTTACGTAATATGTCCGAAAAAGCGAATTTCATAAAGAATCACGAATAATTTAATGCCTAGTTGTACAGTCGCACAGTTTTACCTGCATTCATAATATAATGGTTTCGAAAATTAAATAATTCTTGAATGAATGAAAATATTCAAAGGTAGCATTTACGACGATTTTGTAAGACGCACAAAGAACGGCCAAAATGGCGGCAAACTCGAATTTCACAAACAATTTTATTGCGCATCGGCGACACAGGCTCGTGTTCCAAATTTGAAACAACAATTTGTTTTCTTCTCTCAATTATCATCTGCGATGAAGTAAAAGAATTTTATAAAATAAACTTTATAATGTGCGATCACAATATTGGTTTCTTAATGCCATTATTATGATATGGATGTAGGTGAATATAATTTAAAAGTTGAGCTAACTGGTGATATGAAACACCCCTATTTAGATACTACACTTTATTTTTGTTGTTGTTTTACAGAGCTTGCGAAATCATACTTGACGTTTCGCATCCTTTTTAAAAAAATATAGTTGAAAGAGGTATAATTATTACAGGTTGCTAGCCTATCGCCTAAACTTTAGGCGATATATGCCTAAAGCATACTTAAACCTCTTACGACATATTATATGAGAAAATGTATATAAAATTGAGAGGTTTGAATTTAGATTTACATAATTTGTATAGAGCATTTTGACTATTTTATGAAAAGAGTAAGGTTATTATGCAAACCATACGCAGCATCGTAAATTTTATTTTCAAATTTAGAATGTGTGAACAGTTGTCGGCCGTAGGCGCCGCGTTTACAGACAATGGCGCTGTAAAGTCCACATGCGCCCTCTGGTGGCAAAAGTAATAACATGAATATGTTACACCCGCAGGAAACTATGAGTTTTGTACTTATTACTGTCTGGTTAATATTAGCCTGGCGTTAGCTGCTTCTGCTTCTATTGTGACGGAGAGTTGCATTATTTTTCTACGCAATATGTGATAGAATATAGTGGACAAGCCTTATCCAAATATACTTGCTGAGCCACGTGCTAGTTTGAAACTATAAGAAAACATTTTCAGTCTATGTTTACTACTTAGTCTCTGTATAAGACTAACATATTTATCTACCTACTTCAGCTGTGAGCTGTGATGGATAATCTAGATGTGTAAATAGACAGATAACTGTTACAGTTCTGTTTTATATTAGTTATTTACCTTTGAAACTGGCGATTTCTCTCACGTGCTGCTAACTATCTTATCCTCAATATAACCTAAGATTTTTACTTCATTGCGAAAAATTTTGACTGTCATCAATCCAGAGCGTCTATTAAAGTATAAAAAAAGTATTTTGAAAATCACGATTATTTTTGTATCTAGAATTTTGTATGTGATTGGTTGCAATTTTTTTGATTCAATAGTTGCTAAATAAGTATAAAAAATCATTTAAGTACTTAGTAACAACAAATGTTAAGGAAACCTAATATAAAACGTCAAGTTTTTCCTCTAAAAGTCAAGGTAACCAAAGGCACAACGTGTTTATCCATTATAAATTCTACTAAACACGAGTACGCGGAGAATATCCGTGCGCTACGAAGTACGCTGCAAACAGCGTAAGCGCTCATAATCGTGTATCAGGCTAATACCTGATTTTATACTCCGATGTTTCGCGCGTATTTACGCGAGAGAACCATCGCTACTGAAACGGTGTTGCCAGGCGGATTTTTCAAATTCTACCCTGTACTATGTACCTATTAAAAAAAAGTCATTGTTTTGGGTAATTTTCAGAATACGCTAAAAGTTCTTCAGTCAGGGATAACATCGATTTTATTTTAGATGTATCGATACATCTAAAATAAAAGAAACATTTCGCAATGAAAAAGTGTTTTTGAATTTTAATATTCAAACTTCTCATTTGGTGTATGTGTTTATCTAAAATCTAAGTATAAAATGCATTCATCATACCTACATAATCGCTCCTGTATTCCTAATAGGACATACGAAATAAAGCAGACGAAACGTCGAAATGGAACTGAAATCCATCGTGATATTTTTGCGTTATTTATCAAGAAAGTTAGCGCTAAACAACGGTTAAAAAAAATCAAATTAAACAAAATTTTATTCAAGTACAAATAAAAATTACTTCAAATTTATGACCATACGGTTAGTATAACTAATTCCCGGTCACACAAATACCTCTAAACTGGCAACACCGGGCTGCGCACAAATGCGCGTCGTTAGGGTGACGGGTTGGGCATTTTTCACGGCGCAATCGGACCGTTTTATCACTGTTTAGGGCTAAATATTATTGGTGCCATTTGCCGCGATAAAATTCTGGAAGGGTTTAATCCTTGGTCCCGAATGGGAATCGCGGGGCTTGTGACATTACACGAGTAATGACCATTTTAACGTAATGTCCAACGTCACATTTAGAATTACTGAATTTGTAACTAATGTGTAATGTCAGCCATGAAAGATTCATTTTCACTATTGGAGTTTAGTAAGGACTGGGGGCCTTAGGAGGTGGTTTAGCTTGTATAACTCTAAAAACAAAAATGGTACATATCTTGTGAATATTTAGGTTGATAGTAGGTATTGGTATAAGAATACGTAGTGGTATTGTGTGTTCACGAGTAAAAACTTTGTTTCAGCGGTGAATTCAGAAGACAGTCAGTAAACATGCAATATATACAGCAGCGTAGTAAATAAATGTGCAATTACTTGGGTTTTGTAACTTATGATTATGATACTATACATTTTTAGAACATTTGTCATATACAAAAAAATAGATTTGAAATGAATGTAAAAGGCATTAATTTCGACTTTCTCATAGAGTCTAAAGAAAATAGAGCAGAAAAATATTTGAAGCTGCTATTTTAGCATGTTTCTTCTTCTGTTAGGCAGTTTGAGTTTAGATTCAATTAATTAGAACAGTGAGATTTTGTCAAATTATGCCAATATGTCTCTTCTTTGTATCATCACCATTGTCACCACAAAGGCCACAACTATCGGCGTAGCTTCAGCTCCTAACCAATTCGACTACAAGGAACTGCACAGCTCCTGCCTGCGATTAATATAATTAGGAGGCATTACGCTTAGCAACCAGCAATAGGCTAAATTTATAATGCATAAGTAACCTCTTTGTTTGCTACAATGGTGGCTGGAACAAAAGCTTTGCACCGCGCTGTTGCTAATAGCCGTGTGTTACCCTGTTTAGAACCTGCAACGCTGACGAGATGATTAAGCTATAAAAGCTGGAGCCATAAGTTATGAAGCCGAAAGCCGCCTTAACACGACAAGGCGCGAAGAGATACACGCGACATAGACTATACCTGTCACTGTCTAACTAGAGACGTCAGAGAGTGACAGGTAGACTATCCCGAGGTGACTAGAGCGTGTTGCTGTGCTAAGCCTACTGGGTCGCTGCAGGAATCCGCACGTTTGACTTTGGAATTAGATGGAATTCATAACCACACCGGTATTCTCAAAGGGATTTCGATATTTCAGGCCAGTGTTAGGCATGTTAGGTTTTAACTTAGGTAAAGGCACGGGATGTGATGAGACGAGGGTAGTTATGCGCCGATATTAGTTTGGTCGAACACGGACAATCGCGCTAAAGGCTAGTATTTTAGTCGATTAGCGAGTAATTTCGTTACTAAATCAATAGTTTTGCTTGCTTTTTGTTTCCTTTGTGAATCTTTTCCGAATTTCCGCTATACCTATTCGCACAAAAACGCTAATTCTAGATGAGCAAGTACAAAAAAATTTAGCTATAAATTTTCTTCTCATAACATTTAATACGCTCGTATGATATGAAATGAATGTCCGAAAACAGCTTCTACTTTTAGTAGGTACTTCCACGAACTATTTTAAACACATGTAAATAGTAAAAAGGGAACTTGAATACGATTTAATTGTTCCATTTGGTTTGTGGCGATTGCGGCCGTTGTGCCGCGGCGTGCTCGCGGCCGCAGCCGGTGCAATGCCGTCGAAACGTGGAGGTAAATCTGACGCTCGTATAGCGCCAAGCGTTTATTTTAAACTACCAGACTGAGTTATCAGGGCCAAAAGTTGTATTAGTGTGAAAACTGTTGAACATACAAATAATCTGGCCCATATCGTTTCATTTGCGTCTTCTACATTAAATTCTAAAATAGCTTAAAGATTACAGTTTATAAAAACGATAGGTATTTGATTTGTACCTAACCAAGTAGATAAAAAAACGAACATGATGGTGAAGTACAAAGGCACTTATCCCTTAACCCTACAATGCATGAAGTTTTTGTTTTTAAAAAGAAAAATATATGTGGTTGTAATGGAATAATTAGATGACGAGAAAAATAAGGAAAAAAATAAAAATTGCTATCTTCATTATAAAAAAAAAATTAATGGTTGTGACACACAAGGGACATTATGCATTTACTTAAAAAAGAAAATTAATGGTTGGGACACATAAGGGACTTTATGCATTTACTTATAGCTTACGGCTTACACTAAAACGAAGCTCAACTTTGCATTTATAACAAAATATCGAAGACTTAACTATTAGGCAGAGGTTCCGGTGAGTCATACTTTGCACTATAATTATAGGTGCGTGGATTTCTTTCACATCACTAAAATCTGCACAGATTTTATTTTTTCTTTAATTTCCGCGATTGTCACTCTTTTACATAGAATATTTCAATAGATTACGGCACCAATATTATTTGATTTTGAGTTTATGTGCTTTATTTTTGGTATGATTACACTGAACATGAACGCATAATGTGACATATAAGGAACATTAGGAAGAAATTTCAAATAATATAAGTGCATAGTGTGACTTATCAGGAACGTGTTTGTATCAAGTTACTATGCAAATATCAGAAATTGCGTACGATTCGTATATTTTCAGCTTGCCACACATGCAAAGTTTTTTTAGCAATCATCTCCACTACGTATATATTTTTTTTACACACGACACAACAATTATAAACTTGGTATTCTCGAAAACTACTAAGTTTTGACTAGCTCACGCGGTTATTTGCACTAGATCGACATCTAACGGAAACTTGCCAAACTACGTCGTTTTAAAAATCTTTACCATTACATTGACCAACAACAGGTGGCGTTGTTTGCCATTATATTTTTAGTACAGGCTATTAAATTGGTTGTGACTGATTAGGCACTGAATGCGCTGTAGGGTTAAAAGGGATCTCGCATAGACAACTTTTGGGTTGTCAGATTAGTATTTGTCGTCTCTTCGGTCAGTCAAAGTGTGATATTTCTTTGTCTGGGATAAAACTTCACTCACGGCACTTGGATAGCACCAAAAGGCCTCCTAGATCAAACAATTCGGCTGCAAACTACGAACTCACTGTAGTAATTACACTCAGGTTCAGACTCTGTAGGCTTTGCTGAGTTATGCGTTACGTGTTATAATTACAAATTAGGACTAATGCGCCAACAAACGGTGCGTGAATTTACATTCCTGTTATTACTCGCGCACCCGCCCGCTAATGTACGATGAGAATTTCTCTGTTAGGATTCTAGTTTTGGAGCTTTCTTAATTACTCTTTGTTGAGTTACTTGTTCCTGAGTGTTTTACTGGAATCATTGAAAATATCTTATGCCGATAAACATTTCGAAATTTTCTTATATGTTTTCAGTTCATTCTTCTTACCGAAAAGTCTGCACGTTGGTAACTTAACTTACCAATTTGACGAGGAAATTTTGAAAACGTTTGGTCATCGCTCATCGCGCGGTGGGTTAAGATTGCTCTGCGAAACTAGTGGGGGCAATCCACGCATCGGGGGCAGCGCAGGAAAGTGAGGTGCAACTGAACTACATACCAATATAATTCGCCGTCCACCCCCCTCGCTCCTCGGATACCGAATACACGTAAAAATTGGTTCCGTTCCTCTTTCGTAGTATTTAAATCGCAGGGTAGTCATTCATATACTAGCTCCTTTGGACATGTGGCGTACCTTGTAATATTAACAAAAGTAACAAACATATTGTTATGTTTGCCCCCAAATTTAATTTTTAGTTGCCTTTTTAAGTTTACTACTTTAAAAGCACCTAAATACTTAAGTTTGTCGATATTTTGCTCAAAGTTCCCGAAACTTGGTGTTCCCGCGAGCAATTTCTAAATTGTGCCGACGTTCAGAGTTGTGAGTTCTAACGAGTTACGTAGTATGCAGCTCATCAATTCACTCAACCTTGTAGCGAAGACTTTACCAAATGCATCTTCGTTTATCTATTATTTATACCTAGCCGGTATGCATTTGGCTTGGTTCGCAGGGTGTACCATTATGGAATAGCAATATGTGGTAAGTTTAATCTAAATTGTAAAACGTACAATGTAATTGTAAAACATAAAGTGTAAAGCGTACAGTGTAAAGCGCACAGTGTAAAGCGTACAGTGTAAAGCGTACAGTGTAAAGCGTACAGTGTAAAGCGTACAGTGTAAAGCGTACAGTGCAAATTAAGAGCGTGGTAGCGGAGCGGAGTGGCGATTACACTCAGTGCCGTAACAAGTCTTTTATGCGCACGGTGGATCTTCCAAAACTGCGCCTTGAAGATACTGGTCTGGTCTGCACCCCTCCAGGGTTTGCGCCTTGTGCCTGGGCACCGCTGGCATCGCCCTACGGCACTGATTACACTAGCCGAGTCGTTCATCTACTAATGCCGTTGCCGCACGTATTCTAAACTACTTCGGTTACCGCACGTTGCCTTTACACTTAGTCAAGTGTACGGACAGTCGTCCGCCGACCGTCGTCGCCTTGTCGTCCGTGGCAGTGGCAGCTGTCGCTCGACTAATCTCTTTTACACTGCAGCGATCACTTTGGCAAATAAATCTCAAACCCTAAACCTCACACTCAAGAGACATTTTAGGATGGTGAAAGTATTGAAACTTTTTGTTGTTAAGCCTCCAAGCGTGTCCACAGCCGAGGTGTACAGTTTTATATTATATTGTCCGTTCGGGATGTTAACCCTACAGTGGAGTGGACGATATTTCACGCGTGGAGGGCGCGTCAGCGGCAAAACCTATACGGGTCCGCACTCGAGCCGTTATTGCACCGAAGTGTAAGAATGTTCTAGAGTAAATAACAGCAGTATTCCGTTTGTGTTATTGTTTGATGCGTTCCGAAATCAAAATAGTGTGAGAAACTGGGAAATACTCCAACAGAGAAATCTCTCTCCAGGCTGATGTTATAACTGGGTACCGTTAGTGATAAAGTTAGAAATTGTATTTACGCAACCGATCATCGAAACTTCGTGAGCGCGAAGCAGAACATTGACAGTTGATGACATTTGTGGAAGAAGGTCTACTACAAGAACACGATATGGCGCTAGGATCGCTACAGCAACAATGATTTCTACTGCAACTACGTTTGTTCTTCAAGTAATGCTAGATTTACACGAGCTTAGTAGTAGCTATAGGATAGGTGTGGTGCACGGGTTTGAATAGCACCTCCCCCTTTCTTCCCGTGGGTGTCGTAAGAGTCGACTCTGGGAAAGGGTTAGTGTATTGTAGGCGATGGGCTAGCAACCTGTCAATGCAATATCACATTTAACCATCTGTTTACCTTGAAATTTCTAAACGTGGCACTGGATTTTTGAATTCATGTGCTCTCCCTACCCCTCTTGGGAATACAGGCGTGAGAATATGTATGTATAGGATAGGACTTGTCAGTTACCTACACTTGTCAAACGTGCGTAAACGTTTTGCATAAATGATGTGAAATATTCATGAAGTGTTAGTGTAACTACAGGTACGAGTGATTAGAAGCCGGTCCTATTTACTAAGCAAAAAGAACCGTTTTTTCATACTCAATGCAAACCTTTGATACAAAAACGGGACTTAATAAAATAAAACGAGTTTATTTGTGTATCTGTCAGAGGAAGGTATTTCAATTTAGTTTTTTCGCTTCTTTGGTATTCATGTCATTTATTCGTACATAAAGATCGCGCCAGTTTAAACAAATAATGAAGTTGTCAGAGCACACGAGCCGGCACATAGACAAATACATTATTATTTCGAATTTCACATTCACAGCCACTTATGGCATACATAATTTCAGGTTCAAAAACAAGCTAAAGTGGTATAACAGAGACAGGTTGCCAGCCCATCGCCTGAGGCATATCTACACGTCTGTAGACGCCTTTTACGACATCCACGAAAGAAAAGGAGAGGTGTTATTCTAATCCCGCATTCACAGAATTTGGGTTCACCACAAAAAAACGATACAGACGAATAGCAAAATTTTAGGTTAAAAGTTTGATAAAATTAATTTACTTACTTAGACACAACTTGAAAAATATGGTATAACTTGAGTACCTATAACATACAGTATGTTTTGCAGGTAGATCTCCAATAAATCAACACGTTGCAGGGGCGATAAACATTTTGACGTTTATTTTAATATTTCAATATATCGTAAGGAGGAACTAGAGTTACCATGCTAGAACGAAAACGTAAGAATTCTTCTGTACAAAGCAAGTTTTTCGCGCTGTGCACGATTTTGTGTGTTGATAATTTCGTTTGTTACATTCAACATAGTTATTAACTAACTAATTAGCTCAGGGACCCAAAGAGGGTCTTGGCTTCCGAAACGAGAGTACGCCATCTGTCCCGATCGTGCGCAGCCTCTTGCCAGTCGTCGACTTGAAGCAGTCGCAGATCTGCCTGGACGCTGTCCCCCCAACATAGTTATTGATGAAAAATATCCCTACTTGCTACTTACTTTAACTTTCGTAGGTTTCTTAACCGACTAAATAACAATGCCGCAGCAGACTAAAAACTAAAATAACAATGAGAAGACAACAATTTCCTCCAACAAATACGATTAAACACTAGTACGATCCGAACCGTGAATGATGGCCACCCTCCGCTGCACCAAGCTTTAGTCACGTACCTACCCCCATATTGCAGTCTGACGTTTAGCTACAGACACTTCGGGCGACTTCGGGAGACTTCGGGAGACTTCGGGCTACTTCGGACACCTCGCAAGTTTCCCGACGTGCATCCGCGTTCTTGTATCAACTAACTTGTACAGAAAATTAGGATTTGATACGTGTCTTCATTGGGAAAGTTTGAAAGCAAAGCATTGTGGACGTAGAGTGGGTGAACTTTTGAACACTGTTTTGTTAGTAAGTATGTACAATTATTTTATTTGTTTTACCTAATTGATACATATCAGCAATCGTCAGGTCGAACATGTTTTAGTACCTAATACACATACATACATACATACATATTCTCACGCCTGTATTCCCAAATGGGGTAGGCAGAGCACACTAAACGTAACATAGTCAAAATCATTACTACATTACGTTTCGTAACCACTTTTACCATAATTTTAGGTTGAAGTATTGATGAAAAAGGTATAATAGTGACAGGTTGCTAGCCTGTCGCCTAAAGCGTACCTTAAACTATTTCCTTAGTCGCTTCTTACGACATCCGTGGAAGAAATGGAGAGCTGTTTTAATCTAAATCTAAGCTCGACACCACACGAACTAGGGCTTATTCGAACAGATTTGAAAAAAAGTTGATAATTTGTATGTTTCCGCACAAACGTACAAACGGACAAAAGCACACACAAACATCTCTCACCCTAAACGCATATACCTGCTCTGTTCCGTCCTGGGTAATAAAATACGCTTGTATTCGAATGTTAGACACAAGGAATAAAACGTATTATTCCGCCTCGGACAATTGATTTTTAAATCGCAATAGTAATTGTAATTGCATTTCAATTAGTGTTTTAAAGAAGCTTTGCAAGAAGTAGGTACTCTTGCACTAAAAAATACTGAGTTGCTTCAAACTATTTAAGTGACTTAACCTTTAGGTATGGGAAGTGAATCGCAACTTTCGAAAAAAGTTAGAAAATATTTGCAGTGCATATGTATGCAATGTATGTTTACATGTCCGTATGGATTGGGTGAACAAAATTACCTACCTTTACATTTCCAAGCATCCCGTAACACTGAAGCAACTGTATACGTTTGTTTTTTTAATAAAAGTGGCTTCAAAATCATGAGGCCTTTATTCTGATAGTCTGTCTTTTGTTATTCATAGGCCGATCTGAAGTCGGAAATTTGTCATACAACTAATAAATATTAAACAGTAAATACTAAACTTCCACAGTTTAAGACCCGCTGCGGTAGACAATAATGAAGCGTTAGCGGCGAGTATCGGGTGTCCTGTAACGAGGTTGGGGCGAGACCTAAACTACAGGCTAATTGTAATTATCTTTACCGGACTCTGCCCAGCCTCCCCTTCCGCCGTACTGTGACAAGTAGTTACGGCGTTAAGTTAACTAAAAACATACATACATCATACCTGTATTCCCAAATTGGGTAAGCAGAACACATGGCCCCATATTCAGACTATTTCACTCTTCATAGACACTTTTAGCATATTTAGTAATCTAAAATACAGCTTTTCCCGTGTGGTGCCGGGTTAGAATAGCACCTCCCCCTTTCTTCCCGTGGGTGTCGTAAGAGTCGACTCTGGGAAAGGGTTAGTGTATTGTGGGCGATGGGCTAGCAACCTGTCACTGCTATTTAAAGTTGAACCATCTGGTTACCCTGAAATTGCTAAACGTGGCACTGGATTTTTGAATTCATGTGCTCTGCCTACCCCTCTTGGGAATACAGGCATGAAAATATGTATGTATGTATGTAAAATACAACGAAATAATTTGATTCATAGGCCACTTCCAAGCTTTTTACAGTGAGATTGGCTTTGTGGTAGCGATTCCGACGTACGCTCCAGACCTAGCACCTGCAAATAATAGCTAGATGGTTTTTTCAATCTACAATCAAACATATACAGGTGGCCGGAAATTGACCGTAAACATTTTATCCAGTGGTCGGGTATATGAGTCTGAAAATCCCTATGAAGTTTTATGTACAAATCTGAAAGTACTCGTATTGCCCAGTCTTTTGTCCTCCGGCTCTTCGTCAACCGCGTGCCATCGCAAGGTCGAACGATGGCAGGTGCGTACGCGCCGACTACAGGGACTTGCGTACGGGACGTACGATAAGTAAAACACAGGGTACAATGACCTGAAAAGCGATGAAACATTTTTCCCCCACAGGGTCAATACAGAACATTTCCAGGAAATATTTTACAGGAGTTTTCAGACGTGTACAACCGACCACAGCTCGCACAGGTTAAAATATTCACGGCGAATATCCGGCCGTCCTGTATAGCGTTTAAAGTTGGTGTAGTTATTTTATTCCGCATAGCTTTCCGCCCGCGACTTCGTTCGCGTAAATTTCGGATTTTGGGGTCGTAGGTTTCTGAGCCTATTCATTACAAACAAACAAAGTTTTCTTCTTCATAATATTAGTGTAGATGTAGATATCTAAACCCAAATATTTTACGGAATCCTCTTTTTTTTCAAAATAAAATTTAGCCTATGTTACTCGTGGATAATGTGGCTTTCGAATGGTGCAAGAATTTTTGAAAACGGTCCAGTAGTTTCTGAGCCTATTCATTACAACCAAACAAACAAACAAACATACAAACAAACAAACAAAGTTTTCCTCTTTATAATATTAGTGTAGATAAATCATGAAAATTCAGAACGATGTGAATTAAGGTCTTTAAACTTCAGTCCATCGATCAAATAACAAGACAACCGCGTCTTGGACAATATGTATCGAATAGCATGTACCAAGGAGCTTTAAAGGGTACCCGGGTATGGTAATTATGTTTATGGGTTATTGGCGAGCCCCGGGCGAGATCCGGCTGATTTACGAACGGCTACCCGGATATATTATATTACGTTCACGCCGTGGGATGGGTTTAAGATGGCAGTTAATTAATAGCTAGTTTATGTGACTGCTTGTGGCAACATTAACATGGTTATGGTTAAATAAAATGGGTACTTTCAGGTCTTTATATAGAGATTAGCTAGAAGTTTCGGGCCAATTCGCGAGCTATCATCGGAAGCAACGCGTCAGCGGCTACGGATAAACGCGCCAATGCTTCACTTTAAGATACATACATACATATTCTCACGCCCATATTCCCATGAGGGGCAGGCAGAGCACATGAATTCAAAAATCCAGTGCCACGTTTAGCAAATTCAGGGTAACCTGATAGTCAAACGTGATATTGCGGTGACAGGTTGCTAGACCATCGCCCACAATACACTAACCCTTTCCCAGAGTCGACTCTTACGACACCCACGGGAAGAAAGGGGGAGGTGCTATTCTAACCCGGCGCCACACGGGTATTCTAACCCGGCGCCACACGGGTAAGATGGTTCCATGAATTAGCCCGAAACGTGTCAAAGTAATCTCGATAAAAAGACGTGAGTGTATCCTTTTTTTTCACTATCAGTGCGTATCAGGGTAGTTTTATGTTTAAAACTTTGGTTATTTTCATAAATAAGGGATCTCTTCATCATTATGTTTTAGGGATAGATACGACCAAATGTGAATGTAATTTCTTCTTAAAATGACTTAGTCTTTACTCGCGGGTAAATTAATTTTCCGTCTGAAAAAACCTAGCGAGAGCGACTTATTCTCAGAATAAATCGTGTTCTCGTTATGGTAGCCATACACGATCCATTCTATCGTCCAATCGGCATGATATTGGAGGCTTGATCCAATCTGCAGCTCGTCCATATACACCATACACCATCAGTTTTAACTGTCCAATCGGCAGCGATGTTCAGTTGCAGCCATGGCGTCACCGGTAACAGACGTCGATGTTATAGCCGTTTTGGGCATCGTACTCATGAAAATTATGCAAAAAAAAAAAATATATATATTTCCAGCAGAAAAGTATACCCATACTAAGTATAATAGGTAGTTTAGTAGTTATAGACTTAATATATAAAGATAAATTTTATTTTTTTGATTTTTTTTTTAATCAAAGACAAAATTTAAATTTTAAAATGAGAACAACACATTAATCAAGTAAACAGGGTATGCTAAAATATTGCTCCTTCGCATTGTTCTTCCTCGCTATTCCTATTATTTGTTATTCGAACTGAACTGCCAATCGCCAACAGTCATACACAGTCCAATTGGCAGTATCCAATCGATTTGATCAAGCCAAAAGAATCGAAATTCGATCATGCCATCAATTCTAACTGTCATGCCAATCCACTCCCACACATGGTCAATTCTAACTGATCCAATCGATAGCGTCATGCCGATTGGACGATAGAATGGATCGTGTATGGCTACCATTAGGTTGAACCACGGATCAGAATAAAGAAGGTTGGATAGTCAAAAATCACCCATTTATTTGAAAACCAGCGTCGCCACCTGTCTCCCACCAAACATCTCCACTACATCAACAATGATAATAGATACATGAATTAGGCGCGACGATTTTTTTTTCAACAATTTATTGACTGTTGATTGAAATTTTAACTGGCCAGCATTAATATAGAATAGGTGCGAAGCAATTAACTAGTTTGAATAAGGAATTAAGTAAATTATTCGTTATTTGAATGAGTTCCTTTTCGATAAACGAAATCATTTATTATTTTCGAACTGCAAATAAAACAATTCATTAACTGATTTGATTTTAACTTTAAATTTCGAGTTCCTATTTCTTTAGGTTTCGTTGATTGTTTTTTTTTCCAAAACTGCTTACCAAATTCTCCCTAAATCTGTTTTGTCAGTCGTCAGTCGTCACGCATCCGGTCCGTCATGGCAAGCTCACGCCACGACACGTCATGCACACGTCACGTGTCACGTCACTGAAATTGAAACGGCTAATCGAGCTGTCAACCGCCATGTTTGTTTAGCCAGACATTTTGTTTCGTTTAGTTACTGCTTTAAGCTGTCAGTAAACTTAAGATTGTGAGTCATACATACAGGGTGCCTATGAGCTCGGGGCTTTAAATGCAGGATCGACTTAACTCCTCGAACGGAACTTCTTTTGTTCTACCACTTTGAAAAAAATATTTTTTTTTAAGATTTAATAATTTCATACAAAGTAAATGGAATTTTCAATGTAGCGTTTACTGAGTTTGTCATCGTCTGCGTAATCAAAAGTGACACTTCTGAAACCCTGTACCAAGAGAGGCATTAGTGAAACTGTCGCTAAAGTCGCAATACACTGATTTCACAAGCAAAGTTTGATCAATTATAACTCGATAAATTGGAAGTAATTTTCAAAGTCGTAGAACAAAAGAAGTTTAGTTTAAGGAGTTAAATCGATACCTAAATTTAAAGCCCCGAGCTCATAGGCACCCTGTATATTATGTAGGCTCGCGGCTCGGGTCTCTCAATTGATAAAAAAACCGGCCAAGTGCGAGTAAAACTCACGCACGAAAGGTTCCGTACCAAAAACAGCAAAAAAACACTTTTTCTCTATGGGAGCCCCCTTAATTATTATTATTTATTGATTTTAGTTTTAGATGTTATAGCGGCAACAGAAATACATTATCTGTGAAAATTTCTACTCTGTAGCTGTCACGGTACAGTCTGGTGACAGACGGACAGACAGACAGACAGATAGCGAAGTCTCAGTAATAAGGTCTCGTTTTTACCCTTTGGGTACGGAACCCTAAAAATATATCTTTTACAGCTTCAAACTGTGTATTTCCAAAAGAAAAACATAAATAATCGACTTGTGTCTTATATCCATTGCTTTTCTAATCGTCACTTGACATCCGTCGACAAGAATTGTCAAACAAATTTTTGTAGAGTAAGCACGGCAACTCGCGCGTGAAAAAGACAACTTGTCATTCTCTGGCGACTGTAGTTAGACAATGATAGGCGCAATCTATCTCGCGCGCGACTCTGCTCGCGCCTTGCCGTGCAGAGCCGGCAAACCAGCAATTAACGCGAAATTATCAATTTTGACCGTCAGTTCTCACATTAACCCTTGTTAGTATGAACAAGATTAACACGAATATATAACTGTAACGTAGTAAGTTGAAAATTACCTGTCATTTTCATTGCATTTTCCGTTTGTCGGGTTTAGATAACACCTATTTGTTCCTTCCGCGGGTGTCGTAAGAAGCGACTAAGGAGATAGGTTTAGGTATGTTTTAGGCAAAAGGCTGGCAACCCTGACATACTTCTACGAAAGTAAAATGGTCATGGTTATGTCTGTATGTCACCGGAATAGTCTGACGCCTAAAATGTATCTTAAAAAACCTATTTCCTTAGTCGCCTCTAACAACATCCAAGGAAGGAATGGAGAGGCTTTTCAATCCACAAAGGTAACATACATAAAATCACGCCTATGTTTCCAAACTGGGTAGGCACTAGGCAGAGCATACGAAACGTGACATAGACAAAAAGGTAAGGTACAAAATAATTATATCTGTTTATTATTTCATCATAATCAGCCTATATACTAGGGCTGTTTGAAAAGTTCTCGGCCTAACCTAGATTTAGGGGCACAATGAAAATAAATTTCCTATCGTTCGATAGCTTGGTTTCTTAATTAGTATTGTGCTAATTTTCGTTACAATAAGTTGGATACTAATTTTTTTATAATTTTTTGTGTCAACGAATCGGAATCTCTCTTGGAAAATGGACAAAATTGAAATTAGAGCCGTGATCAAATATATCGTCAAAAAAAATTACGCCAAAAGAAATGAAAGACGATTTGGATAACACATTAGGAGGATATGGACCTTCATTTTCTACAGTGTCCAAGGCGGCAGCGTTGCTTTAACAGGGCAGAGAGATCATCGGAGATGAGCCGAGAAGCGGCAGGCCGTCAACGTCCTCCACACCACAAATCATCGATGAAATCCATAAAACGGTTTTAGATGACCAAATATTAAAAGTGCGGAAAATAAGTGATACTATATGGATCTCAATGGAGTGGGCATACTATATTTTAAACGACGAATTAGGTCTAAAAAAAGTTTAAGCAATATGGCTGCCGCGTTTGTTGACCGCTGAACAAAAGTTCAAGCGAGTTGAAACATCGACGGAGAATCTAGCGCCATTTCGGTCAAATACTAGTAATTTTTTGCGGAAATTTATAACCACCGATAAAATTTGGATTCACCACTACGTTCCAGAAATAAAAGAACAATCAAAACAGTGGATACTTAGTGATTCTATACCACCAAAGAAAGCCATGTCGCATCCGTCAGCCGAAAAAGTGATGGCGTCAGTGTTTTGGGACTACAATGGAGTTATTTTTATTGGTTACCTTTCCAAAGAGAAAACTATTACAAGAGCCTACTACGCTAATTTTCACGGTCAATTAGTAGAAAATACTCAAGAAAAACGGCCAGAATTAGCCAAAACGAAGATCCTTTCCTACCAGGAAAATGCACCGCCGCACAAATCAGTTGTCGCCATGGCTAAGCTTCATAAACTTCGATTAAAAGTATTGAACTATCAACTTTATTCACCTGATTTGGCACCATCAGACTATTACCTGTTCTCTAATTCAAAAAAACATTTGACCAGTCAGTAATTTTCAACAAACGGAGAGGTGATAGCAGAAACGGACCGGTTTTTCGAGGAGTTGAAGGAATCTGCTTATAAAAAACCGGCCAAGTGCGAGTCGGACTCACGCACTGAGGGTTCCGTAAACGATACGTAAGTAAACGATACCGTGATGTAGCTTACAGCCAACGCCATCTAGTGACAGATTTTCGAACTAATGATAAATTTTTATTTTTATTCATTAAAAAAAAACTACTCGGTAGATTTTGTTCAAACCAATTTTCGTTGGTAGTTTTTATGGTAATGTACATCATATATTTTTTTTAGATTTATCACTCTTTTATTTTAGAAGTTAGAGGGGGGGGGACACAACTTTTTCAACTTTGGAAGCGTCTGTCGCGCAAACGATACACTTTAGAAAAGTATGATGTTAGAAACCTCAATATCATTTTTGAAGAGCTATCCATAGATACCCCACACGTATGGGTTTGATGAAAAAAATATTTTTGAGTTTCAGTTCCATGTATGGGGAACCCTAAAAAATTATTGCTTTTTTTTTAATTTTGTGTCAAAATCTTAATGCGGTTCACAGAACACATCTACTCACCAAGTTTTATTAGTATAGTCTTAGTAGTTTCGGAAAAAAGTGGCTGTGACATACGGACAGACGGACGGACAGACGGACAGACGGACAGACGGACAGACGGACAGACGGACAGACGGACAGACGGACAGACATGACGAATCTATAAGGGTTCCGTTTTTTGCCATTTGGCTACGGAACCCTAAAAAGGTATAGAAGTACTGGAACACAGATGTAATAAGTGTATTTAATTAAGAGAAGAATATGTAGAAAAATAATAAAAACATTTATGCAAAGATTCAATATTTTTTTGGTCAGGCCGAGAACTTTTCAAACAGCCCTCGTACGTCCCACTGCAGGGCACAGGCCTCCTCTCAGTGTGAGAGGGCTTATTATTTACCTACCGGGAATCTCTTACAATTTACATTTATAAAAGTAGAAATATGGAAGGATAAGATGCTTAAATACATACAATACATACATACGTACGATCACGCCCATGTTCCCAAATGGGTACGCAGGGAACCGAAAATTACATAGACAAAATGATTATTACTTTTTCACGCTTAGCAGCCACTTCTAGCATGATTTTGGTTTGGAAAACAGATGGAAAACATAAGTGTAACATGCTTAAATCTATTACATATTTATCTTCGTTAACTTATATGCCCATACTTAACCTCCGAACCATCGGCTGCATCCTAATCCCTAAGAGCTGTGCGTGTGGTCGTGGTCCACTAGCAGTAATGGCGCGTCGCGGCACTTCCGGGAATTATCATCATTTGGGCTAAAAACGTGCAATAACGACGCCGGCGCACAGGCCTGCCCGCGCAGTAGGCTAGCCAGAACTTGTGCGGTTGAGATGTTGTGGGCTTAGCTTGGCAACATCGAGCGATATTCTGCCTGTCTTTTCTACATTCATACATACATCACGCCTGTATTCCCAATGGGGTTGGCAGAGAGCACAAAACGCTACATAGACAAAATCATGACTATTTCACGTTTCGTGGTCACTTCTAGCTTATTTTCTAAAGGTTTTGAGTTAGCAGGTGTAACCTTGAGTTCTCTTTTTCTAACGTCTCTATTTAGACAGTGACAGGTATTGTCTTACACCCGTGACTCGATTCGTGTGTTATGTTTGAAAATGTTGACAAAGAGTCTCTTTGGTGCTTCGCCTTGTAAATAATTCTGAATGTGCACTAATTAATGCCAGTACTATTTTGTTTGACTATTGGGTTTAGAATAACACCACTCCATTTCTTCCGTGAATGACGTAAAAGACGAGTCGGCTAAGGAAATAGGTTAAGGTATATTTTAGGCGACAGGCTAGCAAACTGTCACTATTGTACCTGCCACCATAAAACCAAAAAATATGTACTATTTCGTTTACTCTCCTTACTCCGTTTGGGGAATACAGGCGAATATACGCGATTGTGTGAACCCACTACTGCACCCACCGCTACCCTGTGACCGGCCCAGTTAGCATCATTAGGGGTGGGAAAAATTCCCTTTTTACAGAAAATTGGGTAATCGACGCCCGACAGGCGGTTTATTATTTCTGATACAGCTGTGAGTAGGTCTTTATGCAGGCGCTGCTCTTTATCACGGCAATCTGCGGCTACGGCGTCTTTTCAGGGGTTATGTGCGTTTACGGCATTCGAGGAAAACTGGCCAGTTATTAAATTATTGACTGTGTAATTTTTTAAACGGGTGTTGGTTTTTATGCGATGAAATCACAGCCCGACTGTTTCGATTCGGAATTTACGACTTGGGAATTTAAACTAGATTGTAGTCTCATTAGGTATACATAGAGAAAGCAATTACTATAGGTAAACACTATTGGCTCCCACATTGGTTGTTACAGTAAGATTCGTTTTATAACATTTTATAATAAATTGTATGAAATGTTACACATTTTTATCATGTCATGTAACTTTTAAAATGTTATAGAACAACTTGCAACTAGTTAACAAGTTGCAGGTGTTACCAGTGTTGTGACACTATAACTTATTAAAGTATATGTTCGATTATTGCAATCTTCTGATAGTGTGTTCCATGGGACATCCCGTTAATCCCGTATGACATTGTTCTATAACATTGCTAAAGTATTTTTTGACTTAAGTTTTAGTATAAAACATTTTTATACCAATGCGGGAGCGTTTATCACTTTTAAAAGTTGTAACAAAAGTTATAAAGTGCTGTGCATGTGTATAAAGTTATATATCTCTTATAACATCCAATTTAAGCTCGTCACACATTAAGCAGATACGGTAAGATTAGGGTTGCCACCTTTTTTTTTCTGCAGTTAAAGTACATCGGTTATTATAGGTAAGAAAAAAGTACATAGTATCAAGATAAAGTACAATTTATTTTTCTTTAATTTTATATTTAAAAACATACTTTTTATTACTTTTTGCACTTTGTATCAAATAAGTATCTCTACTGAAACATTGCACAGCATCTTTACAGTCTACAATATTTAATTTAAAGTAAATAAGTAATTCATTTTTTATCAATTTCAGAGACGCTTTGTTTTTTCTTCTTCGTCTCTGTTCTTTCGTCATCACCAATCGATAGATTTTGTTTAACGAAAAAACACTTAGGACTAAACTTTTCAAAATCCAAAAAAAATCTAATCATTTAAAATAAAGTATTTTCGCGTACTTTATTGTTCTCATAAAGTATAGAGTACAATTACCTGAAATAGAGTACAATACTTTATTATAAAGTACGGGTGGCAACCCTAGGTAAGATATCTGTATCTCCTGTCTAACCAGATATCTGTCAATATCGCTCCCAATACAATTCAATGAGCTAACACATTGCGCAGATACCTTATATTTTACCGTCACGTATCTGTCGGCAACGTTAGGAGCACCTTAATTTCTTAATGTTTCATCAATTGTATGAAAGTGAAACTAGCCAATGGGTTCTTTTATGATCTCTGAATCCATTGCATTATTGATCAACTTTCGTGACCTAATCCTTCATTTAAAATTCAATCAGTTCGGAGCGGCACTTACGGCAATGTGCAATGTGTATATTGGGCACTAATCCCCCGCGACGTGTCGTGTTATGACATGCGGCGTGACGTGACGTCTGTGTCGGCGCATAATGGCGCGTGTTAGTGGAGTGCAGTTGCAGAGTTGGGCCAAGTTCTGGATTTTGACACAGTGAACTACTTCTGATACGTTAAGTATTTTATCTGCTTGAAATTCCGCGGCAAAGTAAATCATATAAAAAATATGACAGAGATTATTGGATACTACGAAAGTATAGTAAATATTTACAATTATGACATGTTTTACATTCTGTATGGGTATGTAGATATACTCGCCATATAACTTTTAAGAATTTTTCTACAAAGTCTTAGAACTGATTACTTTTATAAGGTTGTTTTAAATTGTAATAGTACTTTAGTTGTTTTCCTCTGTTGAACTGACAATGCAATTTAGAAATCTTGTTATTGTCAATACTCTAACTCAGATTGCATTTATTGTATTCTTGGATGGATGCCGCTTCTCACACAGACGTTTCATTCATACTCTTTCTAGATTTATCTGAATATAATAGTATCGCGACTAAAAGCTGATGAGATTAAAACGCATCTAATAATTCACCCGATCATATATCATTCAGATCTGATATCGTGTTAGCGAACGGAGTGCTCATAAATATTATGTTTATTTATGGCATGACATGATAATTCACTTATTAAGTGCCGCTCTTTTGCTACGGTACAATCCGATAACTACACTTTATTTTATTTATAACATTAAGAACTCCAATAACCAGTAGCGTAAAAGTAGAACGTTCATAGTGTAGTCATCCCTGCATTTTTTTGTAGTTCCATTCCATTTGTTTAACCGACTCCTAAAAAAATCGAGAAGAATCTTAATTCGACTGTATGATTTTTTTTTTTTTAGCTGTCTTATGATACCCACGAAAGATATAGAGAGGTGGTATTCTACACGGGTAGGGAAGTTTTAATACTACAATCGCGTCAATTGACACACTTAATTGATAATCACATGCAACAACATGTCATCCTTTCTAGTTCAAGTAAGTATTTCTCGAACTTGGCTAGTTTTCCCCGCTCCCGCGCGGCTTATCCCGGCGGCTCTTGACTGCGAGTGACCATTGAGCTGTCCAGAGCTACTGATTGCTGCTCCCAGCGACCGCTGTGAATGTTTGACCTGGCAACATCGTAAAGGACTGCGTGACATTAACATCGCATTAGGTATTTGAAACCAGTAGCGATGGAACAAGTTTATGGCGTAAAAAAAAAGTCCGACGGAAGAGGTATAATAGTGACGGTTTCTGGCTTGTCATCTAAAGCCTATCTAAAGCCGTTCCCTTAGCCGCCTCTTACGACACTCACAGAAGACATAAAGAGGTGATATTTTACACGGGTGGGGAAGAGTTTTAATACTATAATCGTGTCAACTGACGTACTTAATTGAAAATAATGTACAACGACATGTGATGTCTCTAGTTCAAGTGTTTCTCGGACTTGGCTAGTTTTCCCCGCTCCCGCGCGGCTTAGCCCGGTGGCTCTTGACTGCGAGTGCGAGTGACCATCGAGCTGTCCAGAGCGCTGCTGATTGCCGCGCTCCCGGCGACCGCTGTGAATGATTAACCTGGCAACATCGTAAAGGACTGCGTAACATTACTGATATAATAAAGTTGGCATTACGGAATTATAAATACATATGCACATACATACAATCACGGTTGTGTTCCCAAATGACAGACAAAAACATGACGATTCCACGCTTCACAGACACTTCTAGCATGATTTACATACACACATACATACATTCTAGCGCGATTGTAGGTTTAAAAAAGATGGAAGAAGAATAATAGTGACAGGTTTCTGGCCTGTCGCTTAAAGTATGTTTCCTTAGTCGCCTCTTACTACATTTAGGAATACAGGTGTGATGTTTGTATGTATGTAGAAATGTAGATAAATGAATTCAACGCTTTTTCATTAGATTCGTTAAAACTCTAGAAATTATGATTCTAGAACTAGAATATTTCCATTAGTCTTAAGGATGGCGTAGGTAGACAAAGGTACGAAATGGACAACAAAGTTGTTACTATATTTAGTATACTTAGGTACATGATATTCCATCCTGATGTTAGTAGATACTCGAAGCACACACACACACTTGCTCTGGCGAAAGCCGTTCGGTTTTGGCAGCAGCTTATTCGTCACGAAAGGGCTTTGTTAGCTCTGCACTAGTTTAACCTGGTGAGCTGTAAATGTTAAGAGATATTGCCATATTTATGAATACTATACACAATGTAGTCAGTTTCCACAAATGATTCTTTGGTTCTTTAGCTAAAATTCACCATTTTTATAAGTTTCGTTAGATACGTACGAACGAACAGTACCGATGTACAGTCAAGGAAATTGATTACTGTGCCACTTTGTATTGTACCTTCTCACAAGAAATGTCACTGTGACATACCATACTTTCTACTAATCAAATCAATATGAAACTCACTATGAAAAGCTTCAAAGTGGTACAGGTATCAATTTCCTTGACTGTACTTTATGCTTTGTGATCCGGTTTCCATTTTTTTTTGCATTGATATAAAGCAATTTAAGCAATATTGGATGTGAATTTAATTGAACTTGCATGATTTAACTAACATGCTACCTAAAATAAAACATTGACAGTTAGGTAAAAACTAATATTTTAAAGGTTTATTTATGTTAGGTAAATCCTACGTGGTGCAGGTTTCGAACAACACTTCTCCAATTTTCGTCCATGGATGTCGCAAAAGACGACTAGGGAAATAGGTTTAGATGTGCTTTAGGCGACAAGCTAACAAACTGTTACTAATATACCTCCTCCATCTGATTGAACCTAAAATTTCGTGTGCTCTGCCTGCCCCTATTGGGAACACAGGCGCGATTGCACCTTTGTACATATATGAATGTTATTGTTTCTTATAGGTATATCCTCAGTTGCTTTATACGAAATCCACTGAAGAAATAAAGAGGGGTATTTACTCAATACCACGCCTGGAAACAATGGGAAATATAATACATAATCAACGTAAAAATAATTAATAATCTACTAGATTTCTATTTACCTAAATCTTAACTTAAACTAACTTATCTTAAAAAACGGTCACGATACGGAATCGCAGTGACGCGTCGTATGCGTACCGTTTTTGATGGATGCTACCTCACACCGCTGCTTAAAAAACGGTGACGATACGGTGTGGGGAGCATGCGTCAAAAACGGTGCGTATACGACGCGTTACTGCGTTTCCGTATCGTGACCGTTTTTTAAGCTGCGGTGTGGTCGGACCTTTAATCTTTGAAAATGTGCATTTCAAATGAATGATTGCTGCAGTGGCGTAGCGTGCATAGGCGGGGCCCCGTATAAAAAAAATGTTTGGGGGCCCTTTATGGAGGGGGGGGGGGAGATGAGGGAAGATGTTTCACAAAGGAAAGATTTTTTTTTTTCATGAACACTTTGGGGGCCCCCGTAGCCCGGGGGCCCCGTATAATTGATACGGCAGATACGGCGGTAGCTACGCCCCTGGATTGCTGTATAAAAGTCACGTACACAACTAATGGCAATAACCATATTCTTTTATTAAAGCTTATTTAAACTGCATTGGTCGTGTTAACGTGCCAATTAAGGTTTCAAAGGTCATGCGTGTACGATGTTATAAATTTTCTTTCTTACTTGTACTTAGAAACTGCAAGAAATAGGCGTTATTATTTTGTCAACGTACTTCTACTTATGAAGGTAGTTATTAAGTTCTCAGGATCAAATAGAGAAAATTGTGAAACATTAATGAAGTCTCTGAATTTTAAAACTTTCTCAACACTAAATAGGACAACACCAAATAAATTGCTGTTGATTGTACAAAGAGACACAATTGTTAAAGTTGAGGTTTTTGCTAACCTAAATTATAGTTAACAATACTTGGTCTTTTTCGCAAAAAGCTTCAAAATAAATCTTTATTTGATCGGTAATTTTATTACGAGTTACTGAAGTAATCCATGAAAAGCAACATAGGTATTGCCTACAGCAAAAATAGACGCAGAAAAAAACAAAAAGCACGCAAGATTTAGGTGTTTTACATTTTTTGTGTAAGGCTCGTAGAAATCTATTCATTATTGTATTTATACGTACAATAGATGTAATCAATCGTGTTACCGAAGAAATGCTTGCAATAATTTAATTTATGTACTTAGTGTTTACAAACACAATCTTACCCGTACCCGATTATCAAGCTTGAAAAATATGCGTAGCTAAGTGTGAAGAAAAATATACAGTTACCTTAATAAATCCTAATTTCAATAGTATATAGTGACTTACTATTTTTCTTGAAATTAAAATACGAGCTGTTAACACAACCATGCTTGCCTATGAGAGAGCCTGAAATTAACAATTTCCTAAGCCCACTTTCAGTAATCACAGCGCAATAACAAGTTAATCAACCGTGTCAATGCCGACCAATCATAAGCTTCGACGTCACGCAAACCGCTTAGCGCGGTGACGTGACGTGACGTGACACTACGCGACGTGACGTGACACGTCACGCGACTGCGGAATATTCACCACTAATCACGCTGATTTATGTATTTGTGTAACTGAAAAGCGAAGTATTTGCTTTTGTGGCGATGGACACGACGTGATTCTGATTGTTTTATCGCCATTTTGTCAAGCTTAAAGTCAGGTTATGGTTGCTCTTGAATGATTTTATCATTTATTTCAGATCCCTGTGTGAGTGACTAGTTTAATATTTAACAATTTGTTTTTGACTAATTCGTAGCCCTTCATCTAGGAGCCGCGGCAGCTGCTGCTGCCAAACGCGAACTGCGCGCCTCGGCTCTCTTCGCGCGAAACATGTCGAGCTAAACTCGATTTATAACGTGAGTTATCCGTATTTTATAAGATGAGTGAGTCTCACGGGAGTTTAATGTTAAATGTAGCAAAAGATATTTTTTTATAAAATTTTCAAAATATACCCCCAACAACCTACTTAACTCGAGCTAAAACCGCCTGACAAAGGGCTAAAGTTTATAAATAACGCCCAAACTTGGGCAATTTATCAGTAAAAATCCTTTATGTTTTACTTAACTTCATTTTCAATAACCCGTTGTTGCATAGAAAAGTCTTTGAAGTTTTCTAAATTTCCATTAAGCTTGTTCACGAACTTTAGATAGGTGTAATCACCCAAAAAGAAACAAAAACAAATTGAACGAATTAAAAAAAAAAACTTCTACTCATAAATATTAACAATAAGAATGTCGACTTTGCTTTTTACGACATCCACGAAAAAAAGGAAGAGGTGTTATTCAAACCCGACACCACAGACTTTACATTTCAGTAAATTTTTACAATTGCTAGAATACGTAGACCGCTCTCAGATTTCGTCTCCTTTTAAGATATCTTTAGCATTGAAGTCGGTATTGTGTCTCAAAATATTCAAAAACAGGCGCCCACTTCTATAAAAACACTTATTCACCGTCCCTTACAATTCGGATCCTAACAAATGACTTTCAGAAATTCAGATTGTACTTTCTTATGAATAATGGAGTATGAAATGCTTGACAATATTAGCTTTGTAGTAGTCTAGTGTATGCGGGCTTTGTGGAGGGGACAGCAGAAAATAAAGCTGGGCCCGCTATTGTCCGGGAAGATCACGAGGGTTCCGTGGTCACAATTAGCGGGAATGTGGAGTGTGGAAACCGGATTAATCTGGCATGTCTTTCTTGTCTAGTCACGGAGAAATCAGACCACTTTCCTCGAGAAAAAATGGTTAAAAAACTACGTCTACCTAAATACAAACTAATAACCACGACGTAAAAAGTCTCTGCCGAGTCGCTAGCGGTATGTCGTTTTACATACAAGACATAGTAAAAAGTACAACGCGAGGAGGGAGTTGCATTTTTTACAATCTCGTCCTAGATCTACATGGATGGTAACTATGAATGGGCATAATCTACCATAGGGTTACTATTTCCATCACTAAATAGCTATACTTGAAGTAAGTAATATATGGTAAGTTCACATGTTGCCGTGTGGTTTCGGGTTTACAATAACACCTCTCCATTTCTTCTGTGGAAGTCGTAAGAGACAACTAAGAAAATAGGTTGAGGTACGTTTTAGGTAACAAGCTTCCTAGCTTGTCGCCTAAAACGTACCTCAACCTGTCACTATTAGAAACGTGAAATAGTCATGGTTATGTCTATGTAGCGTTTCGCGGCTGTCCCATTTGGGAATAAATGTTTATGTATGTTTACATATAATGTACTATGTCATATCATAAGCATGATATTGTGCATACAAGAAGGATCTTTACAACTAAAATTTGTTTAAATATTGCAGATAAGCGGAACCCTTATAAAATTTGCAAAAGAATCTCTAAATAAGACAGGATTCTTGTTATTTTACGATGAACGCTATTTACTGGTTTTGGGGTGCACAATGAGATCGTTCGCTTTCAGCGCTTCTTATAATACTCGACGAGCTGCAAACGAAATAACCCGAGGAAAAGGAAAAATAAATACTTTTTAAATCGTTTGTGAGAGATCTCGTAGAATCTTCGCAGAGAAGACGGATTACTGTCAAGTTCGTCTCACTATAATCGAATAAGACCCGGAAAAAATAGCAGATTGTTTTCTATACCTGTGTATGATAACAGCGGATAAAATAATTACACAAGATTTGCGCTTTACAATTTTCGAAAGAATAATGTTGCCGTGTCCAAAGAGGGTGTACCTCGCGATTCCTAACGTCGTTTGGCCTAAAATCACTTGCCCGAACCGTTTTGTCCTAATGAGCATTTCCCCTAACGGTCAATCGTCATAACAGTTATTTTCCATAATGTAATTATTGCCCTAAAACTCATTTGCCCGAATCATTTTTACCATAATTATCAATATACCTAATGTTATTATGTATATTCCTCAAAATCCCTAATAACGTTTAACCTCAAGTCATTTATCCTAAACGCTGTTGTCCTAATGCCCTACCGAACAATAGCCAAAGTGGCATTTTTCTCAGTATTAAGAGCTCAGCTCTTCGTACCGTACCTAATTTTATGAGGTCTAAGGCAGAGCCCAGTTAGGTACGACGACGAGCGAAGCGAGGAGGAGTGTTAGGTTGAACCGTGACCCAACAACGCGCGAGCCGAGCGAGCGAAGCGAGCGTGCCGCGGCAGCGGCCGGCGAAGCGCCAGAACCGAACTGCTATCAGATACGAAAAATAGGCAAAAAACTACCTAAATTACTGGCCATAAAAAGTTAGGAATAATAATCATTAGATTTAAATACCATTATGTTTACTGACTATTATGGCACACGACGTTAGGATCAATAATCAATATGGCAAATGACGTTAGGAAATAAAACATTATAGGAAAAAAAAATCATCCATTCGATGTTAGGACAGCAAAAGATAGGTCATATGAGCGTTATGACAAATGATCATTATGGCAAAAAACGTTAGGGGATAAAAAAATAGGTTAAATAAAATTAGGGATCCCGATATAGATCCGTCCAAAGACACATGTACCTGTACTCTCAGGACACGAATTGAATTAATTTAATTGTTCTAATTTCTGACTTAACATAAATAATATTAAGGGCAACCAGCCTACGTAAACCTTAAATAGGTACGAATCAGTCTATCTTATTTTTTTACGTACATAAATGCATACACATACATACATGCATACATATTCTCACGCCTGTAATCCCAAGAGGGGTAGGCAGAGCACATGAATTCAAAAATCCAGTGCCACGTTTAGCAATGTCGGGGTAACCAGATGGTTAAACGTGATATTGCAGTGACAGGTCGCTAGCCCATCGCCCACAATACACTAACCCTTTCCCAGAATCGACTCTTACGACACCCACGGGAAGAAAGGGGGAGGTGCTATTCTAACACGGCACCACACCAGTAAACCTTAAGTAGGTACGAATCAGTCTATCTCTTTTTTACGCACATACATGCATACACACAAATACTTTACGCGACACGAAGCGCTACATAGTCAAAACTATGACTGTTTCATATTTCGTTGCCACTTTCAGCATATTTTCAGCTTTTAAGTTACTTAAAAAGGTAACAGTGAGTTTGCTAGCCTGTCGCCTGAAAATACCTTAACCTACTTCCCAAGTCGCCTCTTATGACATCAACGGAAGAAATGGAGGTGTTAGGCGCAGCGCAGACGACAGTGTTTTGTGCGATCGAGTCTGTGGAGCAATAAATTGTCTGAATGGCGCGCTGACAGTTTCCAGGAATTTCTATTCAGAGTTTCGTGGAAACTGTCACCGCGCCATTCAGACAATTTATTGCTGCGGAGACTCGATCGCACAAAACTCTGTCGTCTGCGCTGCGCCTTATTCTAAGCCTGACACCACACGGCATATTTTCTTAAGATTGCCAATTACCCAGCCAAGACTTGCAATCTTCGCTCATTCGAATTTGCTTAAAAAATGCAATTTGCGTCAAGCCGGACATCCCTATGCAAGTCAAATTAACATATGCACATAATTTGTGATATTAGCAACTAAGTGGTGGCAGCACTGGCCATATTGAGTAATAAATAACAACTAACAACGCCGCGTATATCGCCTCCAAATGCCACGGGAGTTGCACAAATTAGAACAAATATATGTAGAAGCTAGGCGCTAGTGACGCGGCGAATTGATAAAAAAAATGATTGAGCGCGGATACGGATACCGATTAAATAACCTTGACTCGTCTACTGAGTTGATTGGTGTGACCCCAAATCGACAATGTGGTCGATAGCATATTAACAGAATTGTTTAAAAAAAAACATGCACATGTTGTGAAATCTGAAATCCTCCCAGCGGACTAGTGAATTTTAACAAATCTTCAATCGAGTTTCATGAAAAAGTGAAAGAGAACCTTTACTTAAAAATAAAACATTTAGATAAACATAATTTCTATATTTTCAAATAGGTAAGCAGAGCAGACAAAACATTACATACTTAATAGACAAAACCTAGACAATCTCACGACAACATTTAGATAAATAGCGGCCTATCGTACAAATTTATAACCTGATTCTAGAGAGCGCCTACAAAAAGTTGGCACGTGGGAATTTAGTAGTTTTGACCGAAATATAACCTATTTTAGATTATTTCCACGATTACGACCAATCGGAACCGACCGCAGATTTTTGCCGTGGGTAATGCGGATACGGTTACGGAACGCGGTCCGTACAGCCGTCACCTCACTACTTGGACCCCGTACACTTGCGTATAACGCGTATCATTCATTTGTTCCATGCAAATGAGAATGATCGCGGTCGCGGTTAGTCGGTTAGGGAATGAACGAAATAGACGAATGGGACGAGGCAAATTAAACGTTTATTTACCAATGGAGTTAGAAGTGATCATTTAATTACGCGTGTGCTCTAATTGGTTAATGTAAATGGCATAAATTAAACGCCGTGACGAACATAAAACTACCGTCAGACAAATTAGTAAAACTAAACGGATATACTCACGGATTAGAGTGCGTATTTATCGTCGCGTCGCGTCGTCTAGCGCGTGGCGTGTAGCTCCAGATAATGGGCCGCGAATTGGCCCGAAACATGCCGAAAAAAACGTGAATACCCGTTTTGTTTCACTATAAATGTCGTGTGCCGGGTTTAGAATAACATCCCTCTATTGCTTCCGTAGATGTAAGAGGCGACTAAAGAAATAGATTTAGGTATGCTTTAGGCAACAATCACTATTATAACTTTTCTATATGTTTTCTAACCTTAAATTATGCTAGAAGTGGTTGCGAAGCATGTAATAGGTCATGATTATGGTTTATGTCCGCTTCGTGTGTTCTGCTTCCACCATTTGGAAACACAGGCGTGATTGTATGTTGTTGTTGATGTAGAATTGTAGACAGATCTATCAAACTCTTACGAAAGCTTCCACGCGAACATTAATTGAAATAAAAACAGCATTGATTGAAATTTCGTAACAAGAAACAATAAGATTATACCGTCAGGCAAAAAACGCGGCAAAAAGTCCGTTAGCACGAAACGTCTCCGACGCTTTGGTCGCCGCTGAAAAAGCGTGAAGATCTCCATCATTCTAAAACAACACAACCACAAACATCCACGATTGTAATTACGACTCACCATGTTTGAGAATAGAGATCAGAATTGCTGTGGGTGTTTATGATAAAAGGCGTTATTGTTGTTGGTAAAGAGTATTCTTCCCGCGTTTATTGTCCTGATGAAGGCTCAGACTGACACGAGGCGTACTTTCCGCGTAAACAACGTACCTATCGCTTTGGCCTGAGAGCCTTAGAATTTCTTTGCGGTCTGACCGTTTTTTGCTGTGAAATATGTCTGGGTAGGTACGAACCTGAAAGTGAGGCTGCTAGATATTAATTGTGATACTCAAACTAGACTGGAACACAGTTTGCCTGTTAATAACGACTCTTTATGAAAATAATGCTTCATTACGTTGCCCTACCCATGCAAAAATAATAATAATAAAAACATACACCATGCTTGTGTTCCCAAATAGGGTAGGCAGAGGACACGTAACGGTACAAATACAAAACCATAACTAATTCGCGTTTCATGGCCACTTCTAGCATATTTCTAGGTTTTCACTTCAGAGTTACCAATAGTGACAGGTTGCTAAACTGTCGCCAAAAATATACCTTAACCTATATCTTAGCCACCTCGTACAACATCCACAGAAGAAATGGAGAGGTGTTATTCTAAACCCGACACCACACGGTTATAGCACGAAGAAAGAAATAGTAAGCTCCCTCTGCAATAGCTAATAGCAACCCTGTGTTGCCCTACTCACTAGCCCTTCCCATAATCACTCGCCATCAACTGTACCCAATCTCGTGTCACAAAGGCTCGTTCGTTAAAAAACGATAGATAACTCGGTAAACTTTGAACTTAATATCGAATAAAAGTTGAGCGACACAAAAATATCGGGCCGATAAAAGTTATCCAATACCATTAAAAGTTGAAGAAGAGTTTACCCTTACTGACGCGGGACCGCAAGACTTTGTCGCGAAACGCAATGTTTAATAAACGCTTTATAAACATAAACGGCGGAACAAAACGCGTTTAGTCAAACAAAAGACTGGTTTCATTGAGGCCTACATGAAAAGTGTGTTTGAATTTTACTGAAATTGATAGCTAAAATTCTTGTCGTTTAAACAAACGAGTATCTTAAAATCTCTGTCGTAGTTATTTTTCCCGTCAGCTTATAATTTCCAAGTTATCATTTCTTTTTTGTTTCCAAAAATAATTATACATATAATGTACTAGCTGTGCCCGCGACTCCGTCCGCGTGGACTAGTGACTAATTTCCCCCGTTTTTTTCCACATTTTCCAATGTTTCTTCGCTTCTATTAATCGCAGCTTGATGTTATATAGCCTAAAGCCTTCGTTGATAAATGGTCTATCCAACACAAAAAGGTTTTTTCAATTCGAACCAGTAGTTCCTGAGATTAGCGCGTTCAAACGAACAAACAAACTCTTCAGCTTTATAATATTAGTAATTATAGATTATTTTCTAATCTAAAATACTGTTAGAAACGAGAGTAAAAGAGCCGCTAATAACAATAAACGTTGCACGCATTGTGTGTAACCCAAATAAATCTCACGTTGCAACTTCGTAAACTAAGATTACTTAAAAATATTATCTAAGTAGTGTTAAATCTCGAGTCAGACTCGCGCACGAAGGTTTTCGTAACATTGACTAAGTAAACAAGTACATACCTATTTTTTATTGATATCGGGCAAGTATAGGCAATAGACGTGTTTTCTTTGAGTACCTATTTTATGAATAATATTTCAAGTGCCTACCTTATTCTTATTACCATTATTGATATCGAGCAAAAAAGAGCTAAAAAGTCACGTTTGATGTATAGGATTGTTAGCCTGGTGACAGACTGAAAGACAGAGGGTTCCATTTGTACCCATTGTGTAAGGACCCTTAAAAAACTCCTTAATGGTTACAAAACTACTAAAAGCAATAGCCACACTTTTGATCTGCGAATGAAATTAATTGTAAACTCCGCGGCGAACATCAGTTGTTGAAACACGACGCCCGGCTGCATAGTTTAGCGTCCACTGCCGTAAGGGCTCAAGGCACAGTGCGCTATATTAACTAAGGAAAACTAATTTGTACTAAAAATGGCTACCAGATATGGAATAGTCATGGGAATAGTCCATACGCACTACCGCGAAAATGGGGAGGCGCGACGCGTAGGCGTAACGGTATCGATTGTAATATTGAAAATCATGTGAAAAACGGCGCATATGGCGTTCATACCATCACATCACCGACCATGACCTCACCGCTTCCGCTGTCAATGCGTTTGCAGCTTTAATCCCATATGCAATTGCGTACGCTCTTTCTATCCCCTGAAGAAAAAACAAAAAACTTGATGTTATCTGTTAGTTTTTGACTCGACGACCAATTTCTTCTACCAGAGCGTCTAGTGTGTATTGATGGTGCAGTCGTTAACGAATTCGTTTGCGAGTTATCGCGGAATTGTATGGAGACGTGTCGACCGTGGCAGTTGTGCACACGTTCCGCTGGCGGCGCTGTCACGGTTTCCATACATTTTTGCGATAACTCGCAAACGAATTGGTTAACGACTGCACCATCGATTTGAACACACTAGACGCTCGGATCTGCTGTCTGTCTGTCTCTTCCACAGCGTGTATATATGTTAATAATTAAACAGAGCTCCTGACCAGTCAGCTCGTAGTTCTCAACTTGAGGTAATTTATAGGTTCCTAGCTGTGTTATGAGCCAGCTCTTAATATATCTCTGCGGTGTAGCTGCTTTATTGGGCTTCTTCGCGTCGGTGATTAGACGAATGGTTTACAGTTTGATTTAATTAATAAGTTCATTGCAGTTTCTGATCGTTAACACATATTTGCATTTAAGTGGAAGTGATTGCTAAGGTTTTTTGGGTTATTCTTGATGTAAGACAGTATACTTAAAATATCCGAATATGTACATAATCCATACCAACCATAAGCTGTAGTTAAACTGTTATACAAATAAATCACTTACGTAAAGATTGCACAATAGTCTTTGCACTGAAAGAATTGGTGTCATAATTTACGTTAGGACGAGACCACGCTCTATGACTTCGAAATTACCCGAGCGCTTTTGTAATGTGAATGACTGCCCTGCTGCAATCCTTACTATCCTTAAATAGGAAAGTGAGTTTCTTTGTTTGTTCCGCTTTCACGTCGTAACTCCTGAACCGATTGCTTTGAAATTCTGCAGACGTAAAGATAGAAGTCCGGATTAAATAATAGGGTACTTTTTATCCCGGAAAAAATTGATGTTCCCGAGGGAATGTTAGCTTTATACTGCAATATAACCGAATTCCACGAGGGCGAAGCCGCGGGCGGAAAGCTAGTGGTCAGACCCCTCTTCTCCACTGGGCACTATGGGCACCTGCCCAGGGCCCCGCGATCGAATGGGGCCCCCTAGTTCCTGCCAGATTACCAAATGATAACCATAGGGGCCCCATGATCCTAATGTGCCCAGGGCCTCAAATAGTTTAAAGACGGTACTGCTAGTGGTTCATACTTTATGCTGTGTAGTATTGCCATAATATGAAAAAAAAACCGGCCAAGTGCGAGTCGGACTCGCGCACCGAGGGTTCCGTACAAACCTGCAAGGTTTACAAAGTTCGTTCATTACGACAATCGAGTCATAACTATGGTATTTTTATTATAGATAGCTCTACGCGTTCATGAGGAAAAAAGTAATAAGTTTATATTTATTAAAAAATATATATTTTGTAATGTAACTAAAAATTTAAGGTTTTCGGAATTTTTCCTTTATGTGTACTATAAAACGTTGCTTCATGCCAAATTTCAAGATTCTAGGTCGACTGGAAGTACCCTTTAGGTTTTGATTCCCTTGCGAGTACTTGCGAGTTTCAAAATATGCAGCTTAAATTGCTGTTTCTTTTGATTGCGTTGACATAGAAGTTTGATTTTGTTACAGCTTAAAGGTATTATAGACCTGAGTATTTGGTATGAATTTCAATTTAATACCTTTACGCGTTTATGAGGAAATGGGTAGTAAGTTTTAAATTATTAAAAAAAATATATTATGTGATGTAACTAAAAATTTATGGTTTTCGTTATTTTTCCTTTATCTATGCTATAAGACGTTGCTTCGTACCAAATTTCAAGATTCTGAGTTCACGGGAAGCACCCTGTAGGTTTTGATTCCCTTGCAAGTGTCGAAAATTTGCGGCATAAACGGCTGTATCTTTTGATTGCGTTGGCTTAGAAGTTTGATTTTTTCACAGCTTCAAGGGACAGTAGACCTGAGTAATTGATATAAATTTCAGCTTCATACCTCTACGCGTTCCTGAGAAAAAGGGTCTTGACAGACGGACGGACGGACGGACGGACGGACGGACGGACGGACAGACGGACAACAAAGTGATCCTATAAGGGTTCCGTTTTTTCCTTTTGAGGTACGGAACCCTAAAAATTAAACATTCTAATGAAAATCCTGACACCGCCTTTAAAGTCCTACTTTATCTGGTAACAGAAGTTTCATGTTTAGTTTTAAAGCGAAAAATTATTAAAAATTTTATAGCTACAAGAGTCAGACTGGTCTGTAAAAGTACAACTGCCAAGCCATTTGAAACTTTGTAATAAATGTATCAGGATTATTTTCAATTTACTTTTATATGTTTTTTTTAAATCCTCCAATCCTGGTACAGTAGTAGTAAATTCTGATGTAGGTACTATGTACTATAGCACCACTCTAGTTGTATGCGACTCCAGAGAATGGGACGCGTTTCCATAAGGGGCAGCGCAGACGACAGACTTTTGTCAACTCTCTCAAATGGAAACTCTCTGCGCGCCATTCAGAGTTTTTATTGCGCCGCAGACTCGATCGCACAAAAGTCTGTCGTTTGCGCTGCCCCTCAATGGCACTATGTGTAAGTAAGTAAGTAAGTATATTTATTGCCATCTTAACATACTTAATTATTATATTTTTTCTGCACGTATGTTTGTCTCGAAGCCACGGATGGAACGACTAGACAGATTTCGATTTTTTTTTAGAAAGGTTTTGGTACGAAGATACCATTGGACCCGAGCAAAGCTGATGCCAGTCCGCCACTAAATATTATACATTATATCAATGTACTCTAACTTAACAGTTAATATTCCAACGCGCTCGCAAACTTGGCAGCCGTGTGTTTGTGTAGCTCTCGATCGGTGCAGGATTAACTTATAATTGATCCGCGATGTTACGGCGACGATTCACCGCGGCAACGATAGTTATTATCGTTATAGTTATTGCTGTCACGGAGCTTGAACTTCTTGTTTCTGCGATCGAAGTTCGTAGTAAAAGAAGGTTGTAACGTCGTAACTGATTCTGACAGTAACGAGCAACGCGGCGACGTTCAACCTTGTGACCTACTAAGCTTAAAAACCGCATTACTAACAAATTCGAATCGAAAAATGAGTGAAATTTAATTGAAACGTTGTATCTAATAATTGATCGCTAAATGAAGCAATTTAATAGTACAGGATCATAGGCGTAACCTCCTGGTTAAAGCTGGAGACTACTTCGCAATTTAGGTTGAAACATTGATAAAAGAGATATAATAGTGAGAAGTTGCTAGCCTGTCGCCCAAACCATGCCTTAATTTACTTCCTAAATCGAGTCTTACCACATTCACGGAAAATATTAAAGAGATTCCATTCTAAGCCCAACATGACACAGGCTGTATTTTTTACTCTTTTAATTTATCTTTGAAATGAAAGAAGCCGTTTCTTGGCGGCGTTGTTAGCCAACAATATCGCCTGTCATTTCTTCTACTACTTTAATTAAACTCGAGTCCAGCCTTAACATTGTCTAGCAACAAACTGTCGCTAGTAAACTAGCCTTGCTCACAACATGTTTTTAAACAAAGTGTTTCTAATCTAATTAACTTTGTAGCCTGCTCGAGTAGGGGCGCGGAATTTTTTATTTTCCTCAACCTATTTATGCTTGTTCACAGGGAAAATGCAATAAGCGGCTTTTGTTTTGCCATTGAAACGTTTATATTCAAAGAATATATAATTTAATTTAACTGAGCACCGAATAAAGGGGTCAGTAGCGACAAAGCTTGATTTAAATGTAGTTTTTTTAATACTGACCTACAACCCGTACGAATTAACTGTGCACCTCGCGCTGTGACGCGCAGTAATAGCAACAGGAGATTAAACGTATTTTCACTTCTCATGCTCTTAAAGTGATTCTTTAGTCCCTACATAGCGGGCCTAAAACTCCATTTTAAGCTCTAGGGTCTAAAGTAATATTTTTTTAATTGGCTTTAGAAACCTCTTAAACAGCCAGTCACCGTGTTTGTGAACGTAGGATTATCACCATTTAAATAGACGTAAAAATAACCTCAAAATGTCAATGAGGCTATTTCTATGTCTTTAAAAATGGCGGTAATTGTTACTCTGCCAAAAAAACTTTTTAAAGTGATTTAATTTCGCAAAACACGATTATTGATTACGAATAATAATTTATTTCATTATAATAATTATTAACACATTTTATTATGCATAGTGTAATAATAATAAACTTAAAAATAGTTCAAAGTTAAAATCTGTTGGCTAAATATGCAAGCATTCAAAGCGTCACTTTACAAAAAAAAAGTAAAAGAAAAGAATAACCGCGTTTTTTTTTTAATTTTTCTTAGGTTTGATTAAAACATATTTGTACATGGAAAGCTTTGTTGTAATCACAGTATTGTAATTTTTTATATAACAGAAAGAACGTCGTTTTTTTCCTCGCATTCAAAGTGAAAAGTAGAGTGTTTAACGCGAGACTAAACAACCATAATGACACTCGAACTATAGCCACCCTCGCTATGCTCGGGTGTCTAAATATCTCGTGACATTATGGCTTGTTTTAGTCCCTTGTTGAACAATCTACTATTAGACGATGGAAACGAGAAAACGCGCAACGGTAACAAAGATGCTATCGCCACTGAGCGCTTGCGGCGAATGCGGGGCACCGTGCGGGGCAGCAGGAGAGGGGTCGCATTCCAGCGGAGTGCACAGTTAATTCGTACGGGTTGTACTTATAAACCGACAAGCATGTATGACGGGAGGGATGAATGTGAATGAAGCTGAAATATATTACTAGAAGTATTCTAAACTAACGTTGCTTTAGGCCCTGCGCAGACGACAGACTATCCGCGATGGATTTTTCAGTCTGTGAAAATAGAACTTATGGAATTATATGCAGTAACGCACACGACGCGCAAAAAGTCAGGCGCACAATGCATTCAATTCACAGACTTTTTGTGCGCCGCAGACTCGATCGCACAGAAAGTTTGTCGTCTGCGTTGCCCCTTACACTATACTGTCCGCCAACCGCTGTCACTGACACTGTCAACTGAAATAAAAAACCGGCCAAGTGCGTGTCGGACTCGCGCACGAAGGGTTCCGTACCAAAAAAAATCAGGTTTTTTGTATGGGAGCCCCCCTTAAATACTAATTTTATTTAAATTTAATTATTTACTTTTAAAGAAGATATTTAATCAAATATTATGTGAGTATTTCAAGTATTTACTTGTTACAGCTATTTAAATAGACCCAAAACAGCAAAAACAAACACCTTTTTTCTATGGGAGCCCCCCTTAAATACTAATTTTATTTAAGTAAATTTAATTATTTACTTTTAAAGTAGTAGATATTTAATTAAATATTTTGTGAGCATTTGAAGTATTTACTTGTTACAGTTATTTAAATAGACCCAAAACAGCAAAAAAATCACGTTTTTTCTATGGCAGCCCCCCTTAAATACAAATTTTATTTAAATTTAATTATTTACTTTTAATGTAGATATTTTATTAAATATTTTGTGAGCATTTGAAGTATTTATCTGTTACAGTTATTTAAATAGACCCAAAACTGCAAAAAAAAAACACATTTATTCTATGGGAGCCCCCCTTAATTATTATTATTATTTTGATTTTAGTGTTTGTTGCTATAGCGGCAACTGAAATACATCATTTGTGAAAATTTCAACTCTCTAGCTCTTACGGTTCGTGAGATACAGCCTGGTGACAGACAGACAGACAGACAGACGGACGGACCGACAGACAGCGAAGTCTCAGTAATAGGGTCCCGTTTTTACCCTTTGGGTACGGAACCCTAAAAAGCAAGCTGTGACAGGTGACAGCTAACGCGGCGGCTGGTTGGGGCTGTATGATCTTGCTCTTACCACAGATTACTAAATAGTTTACGTTTACTGTAGCGTAGGCTGAATGTAGTTATTTCAATTTTGAATGACTGGAATAATATAGAAATAATAAGCAATGTCAGATACATAAAAACTAGCGTTTAGCGTATTGAATAATATAAAAACAAATAAACTTTTGCGTCCTTTGACTAATTTGAGTCACAAAGTTAAAGTGCAGGTACAAATCTCTAAAAATTCCATCCATTTTTTCCTATGCTCCCAAAAACTAGATTACTTAGGCATTCGGCGCCCGTACCGTAGATTCATCACACCTTTATGGATTCTCGCTTCGAATTAAGGTGGCTTTGACGAGCCGTCCGCGGAGAATGGAGTGACTGCCTGTGGGCTGCGTGAGACTCCAGACTGAATCAACATAGTGCTAGTGTAATCGGCATCAGTATCTTTTTTAAGAGTTTAATTATTAATTACTGATTAATTTTTCATTGACGTTGTGTTGTATAGAATAGGCTAGATGACTAGAAAAAACTATTTAGTCCGTCCCATATTTTTTCTTTTATTTGACAGACGAAAAATGACGATAATACAGAGCCTAAAAGTTTCGCGTGACATCACGTTTGAGTAAAAATTGTACTGATTTTTACTCAAACGTGACGTCATGAGCCCCCACTCAGGAAGTTTCATGATCTGTACCTTTGTCGATGTTTAATTATTTGATAAACTAAAAAATATGTGTCTAATTTTTTTCCATAATCTAACTTACGGACTAATTAGAATGATATATTTTTAACCCTATCATCATCCCTATTATCATATCACACATTGTGTGAGCAGCTGTTCTTAGTATTATTTTCTTATCTTTTGTCTATTGTTGCCTGTCGCCTTAAATATACTTTTACCCTATTCTCAAGTCGCCTCTTACGAAATCCACAGAAAAAAAGCAGAGGTGTTATTCAAGACTCAACACCACACTGCGAACCAGTGATTTACTCATATAAAAAGTGAGTTTTTTGAGGTTAGGCCGTCTGCACCAGCGTTTGCCAAAATTGTAGCCGAATTAGGCTTCTATTTTCCGGTGATACAATTCCTGTTAAGCTTCTATGTGTAGGACAATTTCGGTATTTTTTTTAATAGTGACTATAACTGCAATCCGTCTCTGGGGGACATTTAGCACCAAGTTAAGAACGTGTGCGATGTCTTTAACGGTAGACGTCGCCAGCGACGCGCCCGTTCCTATAGGCCTTTATTCATTGGTTCAGATCTTGAGGTAGGTCCTCTTCAATCTTTTAAAAGAGTTCTGTATCTCCATTAATTCATTTGCCAATATACATATTAAGCTGGATTAAGTCAGCTATCAAATTGTCGCCAAGGCAACGTTATAATACTAGTGACTAGCGAGCGTCGATCGACACAGAACATAAAACTACTAGTACCCATTGTTTCGCAAGACGTAATTATTTCCTAGAAGCATTTGAATTAGAGTAAATTAATTAATTTGTCAGGCGTGGAGCCCCACAAAGGGATTATTTAGCGAATAGGCTTCGTATGACGGCTCTAATTAAATGTAACGCGTTTATTCTCCGCTAATATTATGATGAATTGCGGTTTACTTTTCATGAATATTTCGCTCCAGGTCGGGCGACATGATTATGTTTGGATAGCACTAATACTAAACTCAGTGTGTAGTCTTCAGGTATGCAAATATTCCTGTCGGCAATTATAAAAGTAAAGTGAATGTCAATCAAGGGGTAGGGTGACCGCACCAGTAATGGACATAGAACCATAATGGACAATGACTCTTTTATTTACTACCCACTAAGGAAAAGTCATTTGTTTTACAACAATCAATTCACAACTCTATGGTCTTTAAATTATGAATGAAGTGTCCATCACTGGTGGTTGTCAGCTTAAACCGTCCATAACTGGTGCCGTCACCCTAGGTATGTTTTTCATGATTGATTCATTTATTGACACATCATTACCGCCATATATTTCTGTCAAGGTAAAATGGTGGTGTTAAAAAACGATAATTAACGTATTTAATTTTTATTTCAGGTTTCATGGCTACTTCTAGCATATTTTTTTAGGATGTAAGTTCGCGGATGTTAAAGTGACAAATTGCTAGCCTTTCGCCTAAAATATACTTGTATGTACCTATGAAATTGCTAAACGTGGCACTGGATTTTCGAATTCATGTGCTCTGCCTACTCCTCTTGGGAATACAGGCGTGAGGATATGTATGTATGTATGTATGTACCTATTTCCTTAGTCGCCTCTTACGGGTAGTTTCCATTATCCAACCTATCCCAGCTAAAATTCTATATAAATTTTGGTGAGATAGGGTGGATACTGGGAACTACCCCCTCTTACGACAACCACGGAAAATAAACGGTTAACTTTTTGCTGTGAAATTAAACTGCATATTAAAACATATATGAGCTACAAATTCATCAACACAATTACCGATACACACAAACACACGGTCTGAAACAGTACCCGGGCGCCGACTAACTTCGTTACGTTACCCCTGTCCAGAAGGAGCGAATACGCCGCGATTTTGAACGCGTTCGACTATTCATTGCTGCATTTGTCACGCTTAATGAAACTACGACGCATCGTGAAGAAGCAATGTACTCCAATACGCAGCAATTCGCGCGTATTTCTGGACAGGGCCGTAGCCCCGCTCTGTTATTACACGCGGTGGCAAAAGAAAGTGTAAAACAACTTCCGCCAACACTACAGTGTAATTGCAGTGAAACTGAATAAAATGTTAAAAAGTTCCTCAACTATCTAGGAGAGCAAACATGGAATTAAATTGCGGGGAATAAGCACGTTGTTGTTGACTGAGAATGGCGTTGAGTTGGATTGAAAGGCGAGAAAAAAAAAAATAGGAAAATTGTTTATTCTTCACTAGCGACCTGCCCTGGCTTCGCGCGAGTGCAATACTGATTTAAATAAAGGTAACAGAAATGTCTTTATATAAAAAGTTGACAGCATTCTTGGCTTTTCACACGGTGTTTAAAAGACACGCGCTTAGTCATTATTTCTAGTACATAGTCATTATTTAGTCACAGACTAAGCAGACTTGACTGTAAAATATAAGTTATCTGTGCTGTGTGTGTCAGCTTATTGAATTGTATAGGGAGCGACATTGACAGTTATCCGTGCAGAAACGGATTTCTTGGTGTGTAACACGCTTTAAAGGTTTAAAGGATAAAAAAATCCGTCAAGTGCGAGTTGAACTCGCACACAAAGGGTTCCGTACCGTTGACTGGGTAAATGAATGGCATATTCATTCATGATGATTATCCTGTAGGTTACTTACTAATTTTGGCTGTTTGCGTATTTTAATTAAAACAGGGAGGTATATTACAAACTAATTACGTCTTCCCCGACTACGTAATAATCAGTGATCGGATTTCGTAGGACTTCGATGCATTGAGTTAGCATGGATATATCTTAAAATCCCGGGATTTCATTTGAAAAGTTATAAATCTGGGTTGGTTTGGAACGGTTAGCAACTTTTAATTTGAAGTTGTATAATAAACCCCAGAATAAATCCCAGATTTTTTTAGTATTTAATATCTAATTAAAGTCGCACCTAAATTATTATTCCTATGTATGTAAATACTGTATTAAACTGGTACTTTACTCATACCTACTTATCGTTATCCTTAAACCCCTTCATTAAATCAGCTTAGACTCCCGGTTGTTCCACTGGAAGACAACATTTCGATTCCAACATTGTGATAGGTCAAATCGCAGTCAGCTTTCGTCATTGACCAATCACAAGGCCGAATAGACACATTGTGCGGTGAAAAAACCGAAAGTGTACAAACGGCCTTATTATTGAACATTGAACTACCGTGAGACTCACTTATGTTGAAAAATATCACGTTTAAAATCGAGTTTAGCTCGACACGTTTCGGGCAATTCGCAGCTTTTCAGATAAATTTGACAATAATATAAATGATGATAGTAACGAAGGTATTCACGCGCCGGTATTAGTTTTGTCGAGCACAAAGCGTGACGCAAACAGAGCGATGGCACGCAGTGGGCGTTTGGCAGCAGCCGCCGCGGCTCCTACATGCAGGGCTACGAATTAGCCTGAAACATGTAGAGCTAAACTTGATTTAAAACGAGAGTTATCTGTACATTTTTCAAGATGGCCTAATTATTCACATGTTTTAAGTAAGTCCCGTGTGGTGCCGGGTTAGAATAGCACCTCCCCGTTTCTTCCCTTAGGTGTCGTAAGAAGTCGACTCTGAGAAAGGGTTAGTGTATCGTGGGCGATGGGCTAGCAACCTGTCACTGCAAAATCACATTTAACCATCTGATTACCCTGAAATTGCTAAACGTGGCACTGTATTTTTGAATTCATGTGCTCTGCCTACCCCTCTTGGGAATACAGGCGTGATAATATGTATGTATTTAAGTAAGGATAAGATAGATAAACGGCAAACAAAGCATCAACTCCGACTGACGATCCTCCCCGATCCGTCTTTTAACGCCGCGCACTAAAGCGAAGATGTTTTACGCACTCCTTGTTTCACCACTTTGTATTCCGCCGTAGATGGATATCATAGAACATTTAAAGGTTTTTACGATGCCAGTAAACTTGTGAAGAAAACGCTATCTCACTTAGTTCACGCACTCGTTTGCGCTGTCGTAAAATATGAAGGAAGCTACCGAAATAAAGGTGTAGCATAAAACTTGTGATGATAACAATACTGAGCACGTAAAGAATTTAAGACCCGTTCGCGTAAACTTTTATTATGTTTGCGCTGATCCGCGACGCGCCGGAATCTGGTCCTGTGTTTGTACAGGCTGCGGGATGGCTAAATACTCGACGGTGCCGCTACTCTTTTAATGCCATGTGAGTCTCTAAAGCCCACAAGACTTCAAGGCTGACGTTTAAAAGTTCAGCGAAATCTTCCATATTTTTCCTCAAGTAGAACTAAGACCCCAGCAGACGGCGAATTTAAAACGCGCAGACGATGAGCGTTTCAAGAACAGATTGTTGATGTCGATTTTTGCATTTTGTTTCAATTATCTGAGAACTATTGCCAAATATTAGAAACAATAGAATATACATTCAAATCGGTGATAAAACGTGTAGGGATAGGGATAGACCAATCCTATTAAATGAAATCCACATCCAGTCAAACGGAGACCGGAGACGAACGGAATAACTTGCCTCTTTTTCACAGCTCATCTTCTTTCAGTTCCGCTCGTTTCCCCCTTTTTGAACTATATTATAAGGACTAAGATGTCGTGCCACACACATAATGGTTAAGCCACCAAACACCCTATTTTAATAAATAATAATAATACGTGGATATTTTTAACGTGATCATTTATATGTTATGTACAACAGAGTCTGCGGTCACCCCACAAAACATTTCCGCCCGGCTTGCGTCGCCACGGAGTCAAGCGCATGCGTTTCCGTAATGGCGGCCAAATATTATGAATGGGTCGGCTGTCGGTTTACAACAAACCGGCGGTTTGCCCCATTGATGTTAATGATTCGATAATTTGACAATTTGGAGCGTTAATTATCATCATTATTTATTGCGTGGTATTCGAGAGTTTAACCAAATTATTACATAGTGATGCTGTGTGGTGTCGGGACAGAATAACACTTTTCCATTTCTTCCGTGGATGTCGTAAGAAATGACTAAGGAAATAGGTTTATAGGTAGGTTTGCTTTAGGCGACAGGCTACCTTATCACCATTATCTTCCATCTGTTTTAAAATCTAAAAATCTAAAATTATGCTAGAAGTGGCTGCGCAGCGTGAAATAGTCATAATCATGGTTTCGTCTGTCACGTTTCGTGTGCTCTGCCTACCCCATTTGAGAATACAGTTTGATTGTATGTATGTATGTATGTTGCTGTGTAGTATTAGAAACGCTATACATGCACACAAATTCAGAGAATCCTTATGAGGCTGAGGTAAACACACTTAGTGAGAAAAACAGCCAAACGCTCAATCTGCCGACCACTACAGTAAACAATTAACGACACCAAAAATATTTAAGGTCCTAATACTTAGTAGGTACCTACGTACAACCTTAATTTCAGATGATGAGCAAAATGGTGTAGCAATGTTCAAGTGGTTTAATCAAAGCTTTCATAACAGGTACCGTAAACTACCTACCCAATGATGGGCACCCTGCTTTTCGCTTTTATTCCCATTGAATTATGATCGACAATGTTGATCAATTGAGCTGATTGAGCAGCATCAAAAACTGTTGTTTTCTTTATTGATTTAAAGATTGATTGAAACTTGCAACAATTATTTAGACTAAAGACTAAAATTTTAAGAAAACTTCAAACACTCCACTATCGAAAATATCCGAATATTTGCCAGATGGTTCATAAAACTTGACTTAGACTAGCCCCCTTCAGACATATTGCCCTCCTATATTGAAAATCTGCGTCGTGCACCCCATGTTTGAAGACCACTCGAAGCCGAACGAATGAAAACGTCACCCGAATTGAAAAGGTAGAAACTATTGACACACTCGCTGTGCCAACATAGAACATTAATTTACTGGAACTTTTAAGTTAAAAATAAGTGCCTGCCTGTATATACAAATGGTGTAGGCAGAGCACACGAAACGCTACGTAGACAAAACCATGACTATTGACATTCGTGGCCACTTCTAGCGTATTTTTAGACTTTAAGTTACTAAATATAAGAGTGACAGATTGCTAGCCTGCCGCATAAAATATAAAATTGCTTCTCCCGACATCCACGAAAAAATGGAGTGGTGCTATTCTAAACCCACCACATGGCATAAAAATGAATAAATATACACAGTCTAATACTGTTGAAAGTTATCATTTGTTGAAATAAAACTGTGAAAAAATTAAACCCATTCTCAAATGCGGTAGGTAGAGCAGACGAAACGTAGTCTAAACCATGGTTCACGTTTTGTAGTTCCTTTAAAATAATATTAGGTTGAATGCATTGATGAAAAAGGTATAATAGTGACAGAATGCGAGCTGTCGCCGAAAGCTTACCTTTATTTGTTTCCTTAGTCGCCTCTTACTGCATTGAATAAACGGACAGAAGTTATTCCAAATCTGACACCACAAAGGCTATGTATATATGTATGACTATAATCATATGAAAAATTGTTACATTGTTTTGGTCCATGTTGTTGTCTGTTTTAATAGTCCGTTAATAGAGAACTCCGTACTGGTTCTAAACATAGTTATTTGCAAGTTTGCATATTCGTTATATTACCCTCACAGGGTCCATATGAAGCGCGGCCTGAATAGGCTTTTTTGTGACATCTTATTGTAGGTACAACATTTTGCAATAAATGGTTTGGGTTTGAGTTTTTAACTGGCAATTCTAAACACAATCAGGGAAGCAACAACGAGAGGAAAGCAGAACTATCGCCAAACCTTCCGTCAGCCATAAAGCGTAATGTTCATTATCATTTACCTGCTACAAATAGAAAACTTGGCAGCGGCGTGTATGAATAATTTACCTATTTGCCAGCACTTCCAATTTCCCGGGAAGCGACTTCGTTTTGATAACAATCTGTAATGTCAACAAAATATCACCTTTCACATTTATAATTTCCGACTCTGTTGGTTTGTTTTGCTACGTTTGTACCCTTTTTGCGAGTTATTTATTAATATGGAGCGTTACGATGGTGGTTCGTTTTGTTCTTTAACTTGTAGGTTTAATTTCGTAGATATTGTAAGAGGCCACTAAGGAAATAGGTTTACAGGCTTGTTGTTGGCGACAGGCAAGCCACCTGTCACCATGACACCTCATTCACCATCATGTCATTCCCGGTCGGGACAGATGTTTGTGTGATGAATGTTTTCTTGTAAGTTTATCTGTTGTCCAGTACCCATGGGACAAGCATTAAATTACTTAATTTGGGAATAGGTGATTGGTGTAAATTGTCGAAAGGAATTATAAAATTATGACATTAACAACCTGACTATAACAAAATGAAACTCATTGTTAAAAAGTTCATAACGGCACATAGATACTGTGAATGTTATTTTATAAAAAATAATCAAATAAATTTCGATTAAAAATATTTTTTTTTTATTATGATTTGGGCTAAAAGTAGCTACGACCCATGGATGAGTTAGACATGATTTTGTCTAAATGTATAACGTTTTGTATTCACCGCCCACTGCGTTTAAGAAAACAGGTGTGATGATTATACACTGTAGTATTTCTAAAGGTACAGCAAAATTTCATGAATAACCCAGCATTTACCAAACACCCGTACGCGCTGTTCAAGTCGAAGTTGCTCGCATATTTGAACACTGTTATCTAATTCCAGTTTCCTCAAAATATTACCCCGCATTTGGTAACATTCCGTATCGTGGCTGAACGTCGCATGCACAATTAGGGGTTGCCAGCTCTGAAAAATAAATACCCCGATATTTTGTGAGCTCATTGTATTTATTTATTTGTAAAATTACAGGACGGCATGTTAGGGCGAGTCGGTCGAGGGCGCCCTCAAAGAACGTACATCGAGAAAAGAAAAGAGTCCAAATGTGAAGTGCTCGAAACTGCTGAGCGTGTATGACGAGAGTGATGAATGTGAGTGTAGAGAGAGAAGTATGCCAGAAGAGAAGCGAAAGGTGCTCTGTTGTCTCTGCTACCCCGCAGGGAATAGGGGGTGATGTGTAACTATGTTGTAAAATGAAATGAGTAAACTTATTTTTGCTTGCCGATTGCTCTGCAACCGTTGAACTGTGTTGCCAACCCTATGCACAATTAGGTAAGCGTGCAACTGTTTTTAATTAAGTTAAAGAAGTGCGCTGAGAACTTTTAATGAAATTATCAACGGAGTATGGCGAAGTCTCTGGCTTGTCTACACATGTTCGCGGTTGTTTATCATGTTTCATTATTGTTTTGGAGTTTTGTAGGGCTGCGGGTATTTTATTAAGTGGATAAGTTTTGTTAATTGTTGTTTTAATCGATTGTGGGTGTTAGGGTTACGTAGCCTATTAGTAAAACGAAGTGATTAAAAAGTGCTCATGCTTGCCGTTTGAAATAACTGGTGACAAGAGCCTATTTCAAGAATCCACTTTACGTACGTAATTCTACAGATATTAAAGTGATGTATTACATATTATTTGTATGTGGTCTATTTTGTTCAGGTCATTAGGTTGGAATGTTCAAATTCATTACAGTTGGTGGTATTACTGACACAAATGTAACATTTAGCTTAAATTAGTTTACTACTAAATGAGTTTAGGCAACTGCCACTAAACCTGCAGGGTTTATGTTTGTTTTGACCACTATATTAACTTGATTATAAATTACTTTTGCTTTGTAACATAAACCATTTGTACCTACCACAAAAATACCCATGTCCACCCAAAAAGGGAAGAATAAGTATAACAAATAATTATCTATTTTTTGTCGTACATTGCATGAATATTATGAATTTACAAAATGTTAAATACCTACTTAAACTAATGAAGAATCAAATTTTAGTTGGATAACAGGATCTATCGATATGTCAATACTCTTAGACTTAAAACCTAAAAAATAAACTGGGAGTGGCTGCTAAGCGTAAAAATTCATCATGGCTTTTGTAGTAGCTTTTCGTGTGTTCTGCCTACGTATGTTTGTATGTATCGACGTGTATTTGACCCGATTGCAAAGTAAAAATATTACGAGATACAAAAAAAATACCCGATACCGAACGATCCACTAATTTATTTTTTTAAATTTTGATATTTGGCGGTTTAAGATAGTAATAAGAATTTGTCTTAAAAATCAACTTGTATAAAAACAAAGCGACACCAGAATTATCAGCTCAAGTACAAAAAATCTGGCAGCAATAATCACCCCATTATGTAAGCAAAAGAATACCAAAACGCTGGCACATAGTAGCACGTAGGGTAGTGGAACCAAAAGATGAACACCCCCCAGAAGTTGAACGTTTGGCCTTAATTAAATAGTGGCACATTTTATACGCCAAAAAATATTTTTTCATAATGCAGCAACACTTTGCCGAGGTGAAAAACATAATTCAAGAAAAGTTACATCACGGACGTGAACGTGAGCGATCTTCGCGTCTCGGATTCCGGTCAAAAGTGCCAGTTGTATGGAATCCTTATTAAGAAAAGAGCCCCACATTTTAAGCTTTTAATTGCATATCAAATTGAATAATGCATTAATTAACATTTTTATGCTTGGTATGTATTTTCGACTATATCTTTAATATTATTGTAAATAAAGAAAATGTTTTTTTGTATTATTTAACGAGTAATTTGCTGTTCAAGTAATGGTTCCAAAATCAGAGGTATGAGCTAATAGTTGAACGGCGTTCAACTATCGGGCAAAGTGGTATTTTTACAAATGCGTTTATAAAATCACACGAAAAAGATAGACTCGCCAATCATGGCTCAAATTAATTGTATAATTGTCGTAGATTTTTTAACCAAAAGTTGAACAAAGTATTTTGATGTTATGGCAAAGAAATTCGATATTTTTGTTGTATGGGAATCGCGACTGTTCAACTAATATTTCACGCCCAAAAGTTGAACTAGTAATTTTACTAGTTCAACTTTTGGTTTCTATTTCAGTAGATGAACATTGAACTAATTAAATTGGTTTATCTTATAGATTTCTTTGCCATAACTTAAACTACTAAAATTTTGTCGTTCACGTTTGGGGCAGGGTATCCATATGAACATTTTTATCAAGGTAATATTCTAATAATTATTTTTGAAAAATACGTTAAAACATTTAACATACATACATACTATTACATACATAACACCTGTATTCTTAAATGGAGATGGCTGAGCACACGAAACGCTTCATATACAATCATATTTCCTATTACTTTACTATCAATATACTAGTTCATCTTTTGGGTCAATTCGTTCATAAATAGGGCACATCGTTCAACTTTAGGGCAATTTGCCTAAGTTGCGCAAAAATATTTTTTATTTATTCGTTTGTATGTAATACATAGGTTTTAAGTAGTGAAATGCAAAGTCGACTATGTGTTTAGTGTTGCAAAAAAAAATCACTGTCATACATGACTTACAACACTGCGAAAAAAAAGTTCAAAGAGTGGTAGTCGCTTAATCGTTCAACTTTTGGTTCCACTACCCTAATCTAGGTACGGAACGACATTTAAAACGCTATCAGCATTTAACACAATAGGCCTCTTGTCTGTATTTCAAATCAGCTTTTTATGTTTCCCGGACAGGCTGCCAGGGATGTTTTGCGTTTCCTTACTTAGGCATGTTAACGGCCTGACGAAGTAAATAAACCTCAATGTTTTGAATTATTGTCCTGTTTTAGGTTGCGTTGGTGGGCAAAGTTTTTGTAGCTATAAACTAGTTTTTGCTAACATAAAATGGTTTCTATAGCGGCCGCGATGGCTAACATTTATGAGTACGCTTGAATTCCACGTTTTGTTATATTTATGCCCGTCTTTTGTCTTCAATTACAATTGTGTTTTTATTTAGCTAACAAGTGTACGTTGTTTACTCCAACATTATTTACGTGCAGACAAATTGAAAGAAAGAAAGGGAATTTATGAACACAATTTGGAACCCATTATTGTAGATCTAATTAAAAATATACCTAGTAACTTAATACTATGCTTGATGTTGCAGCGAGCCGCGCGCTGATTTTCACCTCGACATTCGATTTGCAATACACGGCAAAACATAAAATTACACCACTACATATTTCCCGTGAGTCCTAAATATCGACAAAGGAAGTAGGTAGGCATATTTTAGGTAATACATTTGGATTTTGTAGACTAACTTATAGCTTAAAGGTAAATTTTCTATCTCGCTTGTCGTCGGGGATACTACTAGTACCTATTAGGGTAGAAAAATAAGTCTTAAATTCTTAGGTTGGCTCACTTTATTTAAAGAAAAAATTACTCTATTTTTAAAAAGAATCAAAACCGCTTTTAAAACTAATTTTTACTTTTTTATTATTATTTAGACTAAATGTTTTTTAGAGATATTCTAACCTGAATAATAATCTTAACGATTACAATAAAATAGGGAGTATGTGTTTTTTTTTACAAAATAAAACAATTATTCCTTAAGTAACTTGAGTCAACTTACGGAATGAAGGTAGTTTTCCTCCAGGACTTGACTTATTTTCTCTCGTGATATGCCTTTAAATTAAGTAATATATAATGTTGATGATACGCGACTTTATTATGTCTAACGTCTTGTCGTCATACCTGAACTTCATATCTTAAAATAAACAGAGTAAAGGTACCTAATAAGGCGTTCTTACCTACTCATTACCATTGTGCTCCAACTAATTTCCTAGTTATTGATACGTCATTTCCACATTTGAATAACTAATCGTCTTTCTTTGTCTCGCGCCAATACAATACATATCATGATAGAGCATTGTCTCAGTCTAATTAATTCAAATTATCTAACGCCAGTTGAAGCTCCGTCATCGAGTCATTGCTCAAATTGATGAATATCGTTGCAGAACGGGGTTACATGGCGCAGAAATTATTGTATATCTAAATTAGAAACTTTATTAATAATACGAAACACAATTTACATAGTGCACATTACGAGTAAGAGACAAGCAAATATAAACCACCACTCTACCACACCACCACCACTGCAAAAGATAGAATAGATGCAAGTGCAAAAAAATCTGTTTAAAAAAACGGCTATTTAGATGAAAATAAATTTAATAATTATATGTACGCGGGACTTAATCGCGATTTTATTTGTTTACCTTCTCGACGTTTCGGCCGCGTTACAGCGACCGAAAAAAATCGCGATTAAGGCCCGCTTAGGCTCAATTCCCACCAGAAGAGCAGCGCAGCGCGGCGTAGCGGAGCGCAGTTTCAGTGTCATGAGATTTTCAACTTTATTTTCATTACAATAAGACTTATTATCGCATGAGAAACTCTAACGATGCGCGCGCATGCCCGCGTATCCATGGTAATTCCAGCGTATTCCATAAACAAAGCCGTGCGACTGCGCGAGCTGTCGCAGGAATGTCCGAGGATGCTCGAGTAGTCGCGACGGCCGCTGTCAATACATATGTCAATATGTCAATAATTATGTAAATTCCAGCGACTTCCTACGCATTCCAGCGTCTTCTCGAACAGTCGCAGGAATCCTCGCACATTCTCCACGAAGCGGGTCGCTGCGCTACGCCGCGCTGCGCTGCTCTTTCTGGTGTGAATTGAGCCTTATGCGCGCCCTACACTCGCGACGCGAACACCCGCGAACGCCCGCGAAAGCCGCGAATCGCGAGAGTGGATGTTGTTCACGCCTTCGCGTTCGGGCTTCGCGGCGTTCCCCGCCTGGTGGCGGTTTTTTGGTCCGCGACGAAGGGCGCGAGGCGAACAAGACTGCGAAGCTTTGCGAGTGTGGAAGGACACAGTTGTGCGTGAGCCGCTGCGTAAATTCACGCCGTGGATTCACGGAGCGACTTCGCGCCGCGAGTGTAGAGCGGGCTTAACATATAATTATGAGTGAGAATCGCGAAAGTTTAAAACATTATAAATTTAATAGTTAGTTAAATTAACGTACGCAGTGTGTATAAAAAGTATATTTACGATTCCCCTTTAAGATTTTGCAAAGCTCAACAGGGCCCACAATTAAGTTTTTATTTTATTGTTTGCCAATTAATTTGCGCTATTTGTAAAAAAAACTTTGGAATGCAATAAATTGTCAAGTACTGAGTACATACATTACGCCTGCACTCCCAAATGGGGCAGACAAAACACACGAAACCCTACATAGATGATGACTATATCACATATCGTTGCATTTTTTTTAATTTTAAGTCAAGAGTGACCATAGTGACTGGTTGGTAACATGTCGTGTGAAACATTTCTTAACCTATTTCCTCAGTCGCCTTAAGAAATCCATGGAAGAAAAGGAGGAGCATATCTAAACCCAATACATACGGCAAATCAATAATCAATGAAAATAAGTCTATTTGTAATGATCTGAAAATCAAAGGGGTGGCAAGTTTCAGTACCCATATAAGCCTGAGCTAAAGGCAATCAGTTATACAGCCGCTAGCTCAGAAGCCACGGGATCCATTAAGCTTAGCATTACAAATAGATTAGTTGTGACAGCCGACTTACATACCCAGAACTTCACTTGAAAAACCAGTCATGATTATAAATTATAACTAGACCCCGTTCTCTTGTCGCTAAGATTTTGTTTTTCAGTAAAGTATGAATTTTTTTTTATCGACTAATGTAGATGTCGATACTTTTTGACACTGATAATTTCCAAGAGGTGTCACTAGGTAGTAATTAATAACATTTGTATTAAGATATATATAGTAATAATAAACGAAGAAATAAAAGCCTAGGGTGAACACTAATTAGGATTACCCATATTTTTTCCACAATAGAGACGATAAACTTTACGCAACTGTACATTGTCAGTGTAAATAAGGACTCATATTTATATGTATGAACGCGGGACTTAAACACGATTTTATTTACCTTCTCGACATTTCGGCCGCGTTACAGCGACCGTGGTCACGAGTTGACTATCCCATAGTATAGTTCATACACATAAATATGAGTGAGAATCGCGAAAGTTTAAAACATTACATAAATAAGGACTATTTAAGGATTTTCGTGATGTCAAACAGAACGTTTTAATTGAATTTCAGTATATACTTAAAATGAAAAAATTCAAGTGCTTTATTAAACATCGATATAAAGAAGGTCGATAAAAAAATTATTCATACTCTACTGAAAAACAAAATCTTCGCGACAAGATAACGGGATCTAATTATAACCTAACTGTGGGAAAGACTAGAAATCCCATAACATCTGCCTGGAGACCGAAGTCCAGAGAAAGTTGGAAGTTCTATGTAGGTATGCAAGCGATCTTCGAAATTTCGTTAAGATGTCGAGCACTTTGACAGTTAATGAAACTGTCGAATTAAACATGATTTAGATTTTTGGTGCGTTTAACAATAGCGCTGCAGTACTAGGCATTGGTAAAAAAACATGTAATAAATATTCAATTTCATGGATATCTCGTACTTATCTAAGTGTAAGACCAAATGTTTGTTAGACAAATTTTATCATAAACAATAGTCTTACCGATTTGTAAATAAACCAGCAAATTTTTTTTTTTAATTTTTAGTTGGTTCGATTCCCGGTTGAGACAAGCAAAATTTAAAAAATCTTTTAATGCAGTTTTGTTTCTTTTTAAAAATAAAGGAATGTTTCCTTTCAGTAAAATTAGCTAAGTAAAGGATTTAGAGTAGTTTCCCTCCCTGAAACTTTCCACCCTGTATATTACAATAACATCAACATAAATATCACACACATAGTGGGCAGAGCACACAAAACGTTGCACATACTTAGCTATAAACTATTCTTCGTTTCGTAGCCATTTCTAGTAAGATTTTAGATTTTATCATATTCGTAGATATTCTACATTCAATTGTTATTGCAACGAATATTTACCAAAAAGTCACCCCTCAACTTCCACCGCCACTGAAACACTGCAACATTTCCAAATGAAAATCGACAGACGAGACATCTAACGACTGCAAACTTCCGCCTGCCAATGCTGGATACAATGACACAAACTGGCGTCAAAGCTAATTCAGGGGCCTATAATTAGGGCCGGCAACTTCGTTAGCAGGCTACTCTGCTTCGAGGCTTGTGTTACATGCGGCTATGTACGTCCGTAAATAGGGATGCGCTCTTTGCGCTGGGCTTGTGACCCGTGGGTCACGAGCTGATATCGAATGGAGAAACAAGACAATATAACCGAAACGATGCGACAAACCTCAGTAAATAGGGAATCGGAAGGAAATAATTTTATGCTGTCTACTCAAGATGGTCAAGGATGAGTGCCAAATTTGGGCCTTTTTTTAAGTAGGTCGGAGAGCAGTATACTTTAAGAATCATTACTTTAAGGTAAGTGACCTTCGGCCTGCCAATGATGGATACAATGACACAAACTGGCGTCAAAGCTAATTCAGAGGCCTATAATTAGGGCCGGCAACTTCGTTAGCAGGCTACTCTGCTTCGGGGCTTGTGTTACATGCGGCTATGTACGTCGGTAAATAGGGATGCGCTCTTTGCGCTGGGCTTGTGACCCGTGGATCACGAGCGAATATTGAATGGTCTCTGAAACAAGACAATATTCAGATACGACAAACCTCAGTAAATAGGGAATCGGAAGGAAATAATTTTATGCTGTCTGCTCAAGATGGTCAAGGATGAGTGCCAAATTTGGCACTTTTTTTTAAGTAGGCCGGAGAGCAGTATATTTTGAGAATCATTGCTTTAAGGTGAGTGCTACGTTCGGGACTTATGCGGAGTTAAAGTGTTTTTTTTTTTATAAGACAGCTGCTTTAACATTCCAACGCAGCTTCGCAACGTCGCAACAACAAAAGTTTTGCTACCTCTAGTTACTGTTGCTTAAAATTAAGATTTATACGGGGCAGCCTATTGGGATGTTCTCTCACTTCCTATAGAGGAAAAGAGGCGATTGGTTTTCAGTCCCTAATTTTTGCTAGTCGAATCGAAACGCGTGTCAATAATTTAGGCACTGGGATATTTATGTGACAAATGAATGTGAAATTGAAGATTTCAGTGAATTTAAAGGCAACGTCGTGGTCCGATGTAAAAAGTTCGAAAACTCAAAATTCCTCATGAATCTTTATTTCCAAGGCACGCCGAACAAATCGTAACAATGGCTAATCAACTCTGATAGGGACATCTGACAACTAAGTTTTAAAAGGGAAACCTTAATTCTACTTTTCTGAAGTTATAAAGCTGATTTTTATGATTTCATAATTCACGAAATTTTTAATTAGACAAAAGAAATCAGACCGTTTCTGTTTAAAAAATTAGTCAAGGACGGTGACTCCCATTTAATGTGTAACACGTGGGGCAAAAGAATAACTAGACTACGTTAATTATACCTATACGTATTATTAACGTAAATGTAATAACTGTTAATTAATGCAATATTAGTTATTTATGTGACTGTTACATAATAAAGTCTAAACTAAAGGATATACGAGTGAAACTTTATGAAATAAGCCTGTAAATACGATTTTCATAAATAATCACGAGTATTTTAATACTTATGTAGTTACATCGATAGCAATTTTGTGCGACGTACAAACAAGGGTTAAAATGAAAACAGCGGCAAACGCGAATGCCACAATCGCGCATCGGCGCCGCCGCGCGCCCTCCATTGCTTTTCTCCGTGCCGTTTTCTTGTTCCTATCACCTGTTTCATAAAGTGGATCGATTTTATAAAGTAAACATTAATAATACACTACTAGATACAGATTAACGTAGGCCATTTATAATATGATGTAGTCAGGGGTCACCAAATGGCGGACCGCGGTCCGCATACGGACCGCCGACCCATTGTATGCGGACCGAAAAAATTTATCTTCATTCATCTTCAGAATTTAAAGTCAATAGTTTGCACCAATTCCACCCGAAACTTCCGACAGGTAATCAACAATAAAAAAAAATCATTTTTCTCATTGATATTATGTAAATTTAATACCTTTGTAATTTCCGTAAATACCGTTGCTCAATTTTTTTTCTCGTGGTGAGGACCGCGCATGTCATTTCATTTCTTAAAATGGACCCCGAGCGAAACTAATTGGTGACCAATTTGTAGACTTACATAAACTTGTATAGCATAGTTACATGTTGTACCTAAGGAAATTTTAATATCTACAAGAAACAGCGTAGTAATTATGTTTACGCGGGACTTAATCACGGTATTTTTTAATTACCTCTCGACGTTTCGGCCGCGTTACAGCGACCGTGGTCACGAGTTGACTGAAGCGGAGCTCGACGTTTGTTTGGCAGCCCGGGTCCTTCGAACTACCCGCACTTGATTTTCATCAGTAACGGCTCCCCGAACTACCCGCGTTTCACCGATATTGTCCACCGTTCCTCTATTACACCGACACACAACACTAACAATGTCAGACGCTCGCACCGAATGTTCGTCTCTAGGCTGACACTTATTAATAACCGGATTCCATGAAGACGAAAGCTTAAAACCATCCCCTCGGTTAAAATTTTTATGCTTTTTAATTTCAACCGCTTCACGCACTATTCGCGAGTAATAATGGCGTTCTGTAGAGAGGATTCTGGGATTATGAAGCTCGATCCAATGGTTTGGTCCAGACTCCAACAAGTGCTCAGCTATGGCAGATTTGTTTATTTGGCGATTTTTAACAGCTGCAATATGTTCTTTGACTCTTTCAGCTATAGTCCGCTTTGTCTGGCCAATATAGGAACTACCACAACTACAATCAACCTTATAAACACCCGGTGTTTGGTAGGGAATAACATCCTTCGGCGTACGCATATACCTCGCGACTTTGGACAAGGGCGTGTATACTACTTTAATGGAAAACTTCCGTAAAGTAGTATACACGCCCTTGTCCAAAGTCGCGAGGTATATGCGTACGCCGAAGGATGTTATTCCCTACCAAACACCGGGTGTTTATAAGGTTGATTGTAGTTGTGGTAGTTCCTATATTGGCCAGACAAAGCGGACTATAGCTGAAAGAGTCAAAGAACATATTGCAGCTGTTAAAAATCGCCAAATAAACAAATCTGCCATAGCTGAGCACTTGTTGGAGTCTGGACCAAACCATTGGATCGAGCTTCATAATCCCAGAATCCTCTCTACAGAACGCCATTATTACTCGCGAATAGTGCGTGAAGCGGTTGAAATTAAAAAGCATAAAAATTTTAACCGAGGGGATGGTTTTAAGCTTTCGTCTTCATGGAATCCGGTTATTAATAAGTGTCAGCCTAGAGACGAACATTCGGTGCGAGCGTCTGACATTGTTAGTGTTGTGTGTCGGTGTAATAGAGGAACGGTGGACAATATCGGTGAAACGCGGGTAGTTCGGGGAGCCGTTACTGATGAAAATCAAGTGCGGGTAGTTCGAAGGACCCGGGCTGCCAAACAAACGTCGAGCTCCGCTTCAGTCAACTCGTGACCACGGTCGCTGTAACGCGGCCGAAACGTCGAGAGGTAATTAAAAAATACCGTGATTAAGTCCCGCGTAAACATAATTATGTGTGAGAATCACGAAAGTTTAAAACAGTAAACAGCGTAGTGTTTGATCACGTCCACAAATTCAAAAGTTTAAAGCCAAATTGCTCCAAGGCCTGTTCCTTTATAGATAATTAAAAATAACGAGTTAATAACTCGAACTTTTAAAAATATAACAGTGGAATAAGCATGCTAACAATTCGGCTCTTTCCCCTTGTTTGAGCGAGTACATCAAAGACGGAAAACTTATAATTATTGCTAGGTAGGAAGGAACAAAAAAAGGTCAAAAAGGACTTAATTAAACGTGCCGATGGGCCGTGAAGAAAATTAGCTGTTAGCCGGCGCCTCACTTTTATTATTAATTAATGGCTTAATAAAAATAATATAAAACATGAACCTTTAGCACTTCGTTTACGGCCGACTTCGTGAAAGAAAATAACGCCGGCCCTTAATTATAATTCTTATTACGGCTCGCGGTGGCTTACACTTCTGGCTCATCGCAGTAAGAATATGGGGTAAATAATAGAATTCTATCAAAGCCAATTTGATGTCAGCATGTAGTAATTTAAAGTTAGCTTCGAGTCGCAACCAACTTCGATACATCACATAATCTAAATGAGGTAGACAAAACACACGACATTTTACAGAGAACATGGCTACTTCACGCACCGTTGCCACTTTTAGCGTACTCTTTTAGGTGTTAAGTTAGATAGGTACATACACACATACATCACGCCTGTATTCCCTAATAGGTTAGGCAGAACACGCGAACAAAAACCATGACTACCTCACGCATTTCAGCCACAATTCCCACAATGTTAGGCTAAGCGCGCACTACGACTTTTTGTCGTGCGACACGATTTTAAAATAGCGCTGTCCATACTGATTTTTTCATCATAGTGCGCGCGATGACATATAAACCCTTACGTTGCATTTCTGCGACAAAATTGTCGCGCGACAAAAAGTCGTAGTGCGCGCTTAGCCTTAGGTTTAAACACAGATGAAAGAAGTAGTCAGTAGTAATAGGTAGTCAACCTGTTGTCTAAAGTCTAAACCTATTTCCTCAGACGCTTTTTGCAGCATCCACCTAAGAAATACAGAGGTGTTATTCTAAACCCGACACCAGTTGGGACCTTGTGTCTATTAATTTTGTCAAATAATACGGTATGTATTAGCTCGTATTTGCGTTATATCGTTAAGCCACAAATGCCTCAATTTATTTATACGTGAATGATGTGTAGTGTACGTTGTTCAGGAGAATTGAAGAATAACACAATGGTGTACGAACAATACCCGCTTGCCCGCATTAGGTAGGTATTGTACACGATTTAAGGTACATTATATACGTACACACACTTGTAAATACTTGAACGATCCCCTTCCTTTTCATACCAGCTGTTGAAGCATTGTATGGACAAAAATGTACGAAATATCTTGCGAGAGATTTTTTGTGAGCTTGTATTTATTTGTTAAAAATTAAGCCTCTTACAAGGGCCTGAGAAATTACAATACCGAGTTTTTAGATAAGTCAGCGCTCAGACGGTTTATGTTTAATTTTCTTGGAAACTAGTTGCTAGGAACATGTGGGCCATTAAGGCTCTTTTTAGGGCTCCGTACCCAAAGGGTAAAAACGGGACCCTATTACTGAGACTTCGCTGTCTGTCTGTCTATCCGTCTGTCTGTCTGTCTATCTGTCTGTCACCAGGCTGTATCTCACGAACCGTGACAGCTAAAGAGTGGAAATTTTCACAGATGATGTATTTCTATTGCCGCTAAAAAATGTTTTTTTGCTGTTTTTGGTACGTAACCCTTCGTGCGCGACTCCGACTCGCACTTGGCAGGTTGTTTTAATTCTCCTGGTAGATTTACTTCAACCTACGAGTATCTTATACAACTTTACAATACAATAAAGTGTTTACTTACAACTGGACTTTCACAACTAAGAGTTGAAGTTCTCTGAAAAGGATACCTAATCTTTTCGTTTTAAATTGAGCATATTGTAAACGCATGAAATTTTAAAAATGTCAAATAGTACAGTATAATCCGTTTATAACGATGTCCAACGGACCGGTGAAATTACGAAATACTAACCGGCCGCCGTACTAAAAGAACAAACGACTGGGACTGGACTAAGAGTAGACTCAATCCTGACTAAGACTAGACTAACACTGGACTAAGGTTAGACTAAAATCAGACTATGACTAGACTAAGACTGGACTAATACTGGATTGAGTGTGGACTGCTGAGACTGGACTAAAACTAAACTAAGACTGCACTGTGCACTGTCTAAGACTAGAATAAGACTAGACAAAGACTAGACCAAGACTAGACTGAGACTGGACCGAGACTTGACTAAGACTGGACTCAGACTAGACTGATACTGGACTGTGACTAGACCAAAACCAGACTAAGACTGGACAAAGACTAGAAAAAGACTAGACCAGTAGACCAATATAACAATTACGACGAATCAGGAATACGACGAACCAGGAAAAACCTCTGTGTTGATTATTATCCTCGATAATCAAACTCGATTCGGACACAGGTCGGTCCATTTTATGATTTATGCTCTTTTTTTCTCAAGTCGCAATCATACTTGGTCGTTCACCTAATGCGTTTACCGCATGCGTTCCAAACTTCGCCAGCCAACGAACATCGTCTTTACACTTGACTGTCCACTGACCGACACCTAGTCAGGCTATGACAGCTGTAGCTCGCCGAATGCGCCGACTACCGTGTTCTTAAGGGTCTCACCAAACCAGTCGACGCCTTTTCGTCAAAACGCGGGTAGAAAAAGATTAAGTCAACGCAATAAGGGCGAAAAAGACATCAATTGGCTCGGCACGCTCGGCCGAGAATGGCCGAGCCAATTGGCGTCTTGTTTACCCTTATTGCGTTGACATAAAGCTTTTTTTACCCGCGTTTTGCCGTAAAGGCGTCGACTAATGTGGAGAGACCCTTACACGCAAACGTGTATCCAAAGAACAACACAGTGTCATTGTGACTTTAATTTTCAACTTTATACAACTTTAATTTTCAGTTCCAGTGTACCAAAGGTTCGACGTAGATTTCGATTTAGCTGTTTCGATTTCAAATAGCCCGTGGTTTTGCGAAGCCACGCGCCCGGAATAAAGCTGTGATATTTTTTTCGCAAACGAGTTTTCGCAACAACTGATATAATATGCGATGTTTGCCTAAAGGCGAATGAATGTTTTTGGTTAAACTTTTGAAGCAACTTTCGACGTTATTTTAATTGAATTTCAATTATTTTCATGAACAGCGATTCAATTGTTTCACTACTGGAGAGATAGCCATCACAGTTAAAAAGTTTTTTTTGTATTATTTTTGAAACAGGATCACCATATGAAATTAGGTACGGAGGATGTAGATCGGAATACATATTTTATTTCTGATTTATACATACACGTGCAAACAAAATTCTCGCCTGTAATAATTCCCAAATGGGCTAGGCAGAGTACAAAACGCTATACACATCATGTCGTCATCCAATGTCTTAATATGTATACGAAGACCAGCTAAAATTTCCAGTTTCATTTTGGCTCACAACAGAAGCTGTTAACTCGTCTCAGCTTACCCGTGATTGCCCGTCGAACAGCTTTAGTTAATTAATACGCTCGCTAAATAACAAAGTTTGCAAGAATAAACATCTACAAGTTGGTAGTTTGTTTATCTTAGCCGGTATTGAGTGGCTACCCACAGTTGACCAGCTTGCGGCTAACATATTAGCTTGTACTTCAAAGATAATAGCGAGATGTTTACGCGAAAACATAGCTACCAAAACTGAGGTACCCGTTGGAAGGTCAATGAACTAGTTCGAATCGGAAATTAAGGGTTATGAGTTGATTAGGTTGTAAAAAAAGTAATTTCTGTGTAACAAAATGTGTAAAGAAGAAATAATTATCAACGATTACTGTTTTATTAAAATTCTTCCAACTGCTTAGTGACCATGTTTTTCACTCGACGTTTCGGATGCATGCCAGCCTCCGCGGTACATGCATACATACATCACGCCTGTATTCCCAAATGGGGTAGGCAGAGCATATGAAACACTTCATAGACAAAACCAAGACAACTTCACGCTTAGTAGCCACTTCTACCATATTTTTTTGGTTTGAAAACAGATGGAAAAGGTACATGTAATAGTGACAAGTTGCTCTAGTCTATCGTCTAACTAAAGCATACCTAAAGCTATTTCCTAAGTCGCCTCTTACGATTTCGACAGACGAAATAGAAGTGTTACTTTGACCCGACACCGCACAGAAAATATTCTCCCACCAAAAACTCTGTTTAATTTTTCAAGCTGCAACCCATGTTTGTCAAAGAGAAAAAAAAACAAAGAGAAATCCTTTCGCCGTCCAAACGGAACAAGTATCAATTAAGTACATTAGTGGGTGTTGGTACACGCTCTGATGACAGAGGGTTTTTTGTACTGTAATTAGCAATTAGCACCTGACCCGACTGAAACACTGCAGGGAGCAAATGGTCGCTTATTTTGAGATAAAATAAGCGAAACGAGCAAGAGATTTTATGTGAAGGTCTGTTAGCACTCTATAAATGAAGTGAACAGTTACAGAAAAAGTATAATTGAGTCTAGTTAAATATATTCGTGTGGTGTCGGGATAGAATAACACCTCTGCATTTTCTCCGTGGATGGCGTAAGAGGCGACTAAGGAAATAGATTTAGGCATGTTTTAGGCGTCAGGCTAGCAACCTGTCACTATTATACCTTTTCTATATATTTCTAACCTAAATTTATGCTATGGGTTTGAAGCGTGCAGTAGTCATAACACATAATATTACAAGTGAGACTTATGAGTCTCACTCAATTATGATTGAGCATCAAAGTCCTCGTGACTCCTTATGAAATTCACCCTTTGGTTTCATTTCATAATCTGCATTCGTATATTAGTGCTTTTTTATGCACTTAAATATTACACACCAACGAAATTGCGTGACGAGGAAATATGCCGGTCGAAGGAATTGAAAAATAGGTATTTGCTAAATCTATTGCTGTCGCGCCGTGACCTGCCCAGACGACTTCGAGTGCGATAAGAACAACTACAGCTCGGACCGAAAATACCTATGAAAATTATTCAAAAACAACGTTTCGTAGTCCCCTGATTTCTTCTCCAAAACTTAACCGATTGAATATGTTTTTTCATTAAATGTTAAAAAAATGTCAGAACTGTGTTTCTATGTTCTTATATTTTGATATAATTGTGTTAAAATTGGTTTCTAGAGGTTTGAACACAAGGGAAAAAACTTGCCCATTTTTCATGTTTTTGAAGGTTAATATCTCTTTTAATAATTCAATAAAGAAAAAAAGGAAAACATAGGAACATGCTAATATATCATTAGATTGTTGATTTAAAAAATCATTGTTCTACGGGTAATATCCAGGGAGGAATCAGGGGACTACGTTTCCATACAAAATATGACCGCTCCATTTCCTCTTAACGCTGGGAACATACAAAATCACGGGCTATAAACAAATAGTTACAATATTATCACAAACAAGCTATTTTCTCGGCGCTCCCAACCTCGCGGTCTTGTTTGATACGCGCCTTCTTTGTTTCTTTTAGCCTGAAAAAGCAATATTTACCGAATAATGTTACTTATTGTCGGCACGTATGTATACGGGCAGCAATTGACGGGGTCGCAACGTCCCGCGAACACGACAGCCTCTTTTGCATTGTAAATGGACATTTCTAGCGCAGACTGAGCTAAAAACACTCCGTTTTACAACTGGGTAAGTCGCTAACAAGAGACTAAACAAAATAATCGTGATTTTAGTGACTCGAGCTACACTGATTTGCTGAAGTTGTTTTGTTGGAGGCGTTTTGCTTGGCGTTATTACGGGTTTGTAAGGTTTTGTGAGGTAAGGGAAATTTTATTACGATTTTGCGTAGCCGGTAGGCATTTTTTTTTTATATTTGACATTAAGTATGATGTTACGTTGAAGAATTTTGTGTAGTCGGGAACACTTAAAAAAAAAACTGGTTGCCTGTAAAGTCGGTATACGGGCGAAAGTTTTACGTGACAACGACTTTGAGTGGTAAAATAATTT
>BHDV01002357.1:16454-47888 GCA_005406045.1 Adoxophyes honmai | reverse complement strand
GACGTCATCGTAACGTTACCGAGCGTTACACTTTTTCATAAGTGACTCCCAGCTCAACCTAATTTAAGACGTTGTCACATCAAAAGGTTGATCTTTATCTAACCTTACAGCCAGGTTCCTTTCGATTCGGATCGGAAACTGTTTTCCTTCAATAGCTCGTGGTGCCGTAAAACTAAGAGGTGGTAGACGATATGCATACAAAATTCAATAAAATAACTGAATGAATACCTGCGTTCAAATTCATAACACTAGGATTACCTGCTAATTTGAAGTTAAAGTTACGCTTTAGTGCTTGAATATTTTAAATCCTGCCATTAAACTTATGCTGAAGCCATTTTTATGCTAATCCTGAGCTCACAGTGGACGAGTAAAGTGTGAATTGAATTTTGAGCGGATTTTTTACCACACTGTTCTTTACTAGGGCTGCTAAATTTTTGTTTATTTAATAGAGAAAGTAACGTGACATTCGGACAAATTAATTTCAGACTCAAGTGGCATAAGATTGCCTTTAGTTTCATCTTGTAGCCAAATTTAGTAACTAGTTTCCAAGTACGAAATGTAGTTATTCGTTAACGTTATTCTCATTTTATAGCTGGCTACTTACTGGCTGGAGGAAAACGGCATTTCCCATTTGTAAGCCAGCTTCAAAACCCGGGTAGCTTTATCAACCACTGACTCTGGAGGAAGTTGGGGACGTTCGCCAATGACCATTTTGTTTTTCATTGACGTCAAAATATTTATTAAGTTCTTTGTTTTGTATTCTAACTTAAATGAGATGAGATGACATAAATGAGATGAGATGACATAAATGTGATGGACCACCGCTGTCTGAAATAAATGTTTTCTTTTTCTTCTGTCTTTCTTAAACCTTGGGTTAAAAGATATAAATAGAAAATGCGTCATAAATAACCTTCTACAAACTTTCAAGCATTCCGTATGTTTCATTTTGAACTACGAACAACCCTAAGTAATTGTACATGTGGTAGTGGCAGGTGTAGGATAACACCTCTCCATTTCTTCTTACTTCATCGTTTTGACTATGTAACGTTTCTTATGCTCTTCCTACCCCTTTTGGGAATACAGGCATGATGTATGTTTGTGCTAAATAGTTGTCTCGACACTTCACCTGTCTGTTTCTCTGTTTCAGCTACACTTTAACTTTTAAGCTACGTTCATTTGTCGTTCATTTGTCCCACTCCCAGCGTCCATGCACTGCAGTTGACAACCCTATTTATCCCCCAAAGCCTTCCCCGGATGGAATAGTCAATGACGTGAGCCTATTGTTACAAGCGATGTTAGTTTTGTTTTTTTTAAAACATGTCCGGATTTCCCGCTGAGAAGTGCCCGCGCTTTGCGTTTTTTATTCCACTCGAGAGAACTTAGTTCGGCCTTTTGCCAGCTTTATTGCATCGGCCGTTGTTGACAGTACAAATACAAAGGTTGGCCTTTTTTAATGATGAAATTGAGCAATTTGTTTCTAAAATTTCATAATGCATCACATTTTTTGTGCAGTTAGGGAAATTGATTTCTAAACCACTTAGAAACGTACGTAAACACAGCAGGTACGGTATGTCATTATAGCATATCTGTGTAATAAATCAAAGTGATCTAGTCATCTAATTCCTTGACTGTTGTCTTAGAAAACTAGAATGTTTTTTTTTTAATGTAAGCTGTCAATAACAAATATTTGTTAATACTCTGAGAATTCTGAGGCAATATTTTCACCAAAAAAGTAGTTGGCTCGTAATATCTGACAATCGCAGTCTACGGTCCCATATATTGTATTCTAAGCTGACAGCCTCGCCGGCACGGAAAATGATTACGTTTCAGGAGATATATTTGAGAAAAATGAGAGAACTACAGGACACAACTGTGCCTATATATCACGAGGCTAAGTTTCGACGGAATGATGAATCGCGCTTTTAAATGTAATGAGAGTTCGAAGTAACACACCAACTTTCTGTCATGTCTTGATTGTGACGTGTACCTGCTACTTAAACTCCTGTTAAAACTTAAATAAAATTGTAGTCACTATAGTATTTCTTTCATCTATGTTTAAACCTAATTAACGTTTCACAAGAAATTAGTTCCTACGAAATTTCGTAACATTACAGTATCTCAAAGTTAGGTCAAAAATTCTACTTAGGTCTTGTTGTAAAGATCAAAATGTGCATATTTGAGCCATAACTGAAATTACTGTAATTTTAATAGCGTCAACTTTAGTACCCTCCTGATCTACGAGTACATAAAAGGCGATATGTTTGCATGTAGCAAATTTTTGTTATCAGCGGCGGGTACACCAACTAAATCCGAAAAAATATTGTTCCGAATCTACATAAATTTATTATTTATTTCAAATACAAACTACAAATCTCAGTAGTTTTATTAGTCATATGCCTAGCCTAACCTAACCTAACGATAGCTTATTTATGAGATTATGTATTTAAATATTCTTAAACGTTTAGCAGAAAACTGCAGTTGGAATTATAAAGCATTCGAAATAATGATTTTTCGAAATTTTTGCGAGTATCCATAAGCGATACATAACGTGACTGTACCTGCCCGAACTCGCCTCATTTTCAGACGAGTCATAAAAATTTACGGTACAGCCACTTAGATACTTTACAGCTTTACATTGTAACGGTTACACTTCGTAGCTTTAAAGCCGTAGCTCCGCGTAGCACTATATCCCGTAGCATCTAGTAACAGCAAGCTACGCATTACGCAATAGCTCGAATGCGTAGAATGGTGTTATCTAGCCTAGAACTCCTAGAAGAGGTTTCAAAACTAAAATACCTATTGTATTTAATTATTAAATGAAGTGTCCGTGAAGCGTCGGAATCGGAGGTGTGATATCAATCGGAAGTGCCGACGTTACGACGTCGGAATTCCGTAACGTCACGATTCCAAACCCTGTGCTTTTGCGATTATAATGGGAGACAAATATCAGCATATTTATGTTTCAAGTATTCGTAATTCTCACTCATATTTATAAATTACGCGGGACTTAATCACGCTTTAGAATGATTTTAACCGTGATGGATTTAAGCTTTAGACCTCATGGAATCCGGTTACAAATAAGTGTCAACCTAGATGTGTACACTCGGATAGAGCATTTGACTTTAGTGTCGTGTGTCGGTGTGATAGGGTGACGTTGATAATTGAAATCAAACGCGGGTAGTTCGAAGAACCAGAGCTGCGAAACGAATTTGGCTGCCTCAATCTACTCGTAACCACGGTCGCTATAACGCGGACGTAACGTCGAGGTGATTAATATTGTTTTTGCGTTTTAATGCCATCTAGCCACAGCAGAAGTAAACAGTGAAGTTTGACGGCACCGGCCGCAAGAGGGCGCTGCGAGCGACGAATTCTACAGCCAACAGGCGTCGACCATGCGTCGACTCATTCACTCCGCCATTCCGTTTGACTTCACGTAACGATAAGCATACATTTTAACAAGCACAAATTGTTTAATTATAAAATCAAAATCATATTGTATTAACTCATCCAAAATAAATCAATCATCCAAACATAAAATAACAAATAATCATTGAAGAGCACCTGACCGAAGTCTGCAAGACACACAACCCACAATTAAATAACTTTTAAAAACGTGATTAAATCCCGTGTGATTATAATTATGAACAGCTAATTTGCTACTTCCATGCTGCAAACTTGGAAACTATCGTTTGTACCACAGAATACTCGTAGGTAATGGTTCTACGTAGAGAAGGTTCACTCCAGAACAAGTCGCGTAAAGATATTGCTCTCTTTTTCTATCGTTACCTGCTGCGTACCTAAACTGCGGAGTTGACCTCTCCTGACCATACTGACTCATATGAGAGAGCATTCATTTGTTTTATTTGTTCCGGAATGTAAGGATGTAGCGATAAACCTTGCATAAGAGATTATTTACGACCAAGTTCGTCTATTTGGCAAACACGAGTGAAACAAAACGAGTAGTGTGTATCGCTATGCAGTGGTTATCGCGACGCATCTGTAACAAGACCAGAGAAACAATAACGATTTAGTTTGCGATTAGCGCGAAGAATGTATGGAAACCGTGTTGACCGCGGCAGTTGCGCAAATGTGCCGCTTGGAGGCGCTGTCTCAGGTTCCATACAATTTCGCGTTAATTCTCTTGACCGTTTCTCTTCTTTCACGTTCGTTTTAATCACACTAAGCACTCAAAGCGTCTAGTGTAACGAAGTCGATCAAAAATCGGTCGATTTTGTTTGCGTATTAACGCGAAGAATTTTGTGTGGATGATAAATGTATGCCTACCCCATTTGGAAGCATTGATTGTATGTACCATCGCGAACAGGGATTGTTGAGCCACTTACCTATGTTTGTAACTTGGTCGTGTAATACTAAACCAATAGCTAACATCTGTCAGTCACATCGGTTATTGATTACACGTCTAAATTGCGAACAGTGGCAAATGGCTCAACAATCCCTGTTCGTGACTGTACGTATGTAGCAATACTCAATAGGTCTTACACGAAGCCCTACTCGCGAAGTTAGTTAAAACAAAACGCGAGCAGTAGAGATCAAACCTTTCTAGAAATAAAAGTAGAAAAATCGGAAGCTAAGAAAGTTACACGGTAGCTAGAAAATGGTTTTTTCTTAGTCTTGAGTTCACTTCGCATCGGACTCACCGCACGACGGTAATACAATACCGTCACTACCAGGCTCCCACTCTACCTACACTTCCAATAGCCGCTTGCCTACACAAACTGTTAGACGACCGACTATCCGCGACGGACTTTTTAGTCTGTGAAAATAGAACCTATAGAATTATATGCAGTAACGCACACGACGCGCAAAAAGTCCGGCGGACATTTGTAAACAATCCACGCAGACTTTTTGTGCGCCGCAGACTCGATAGCACAAAAAGTCTGTGGTCTGCGCTGCCCCTTAAACTACAACAACTAGTTTGTTTCAGGGCATAATAGCAAACTTCTTTGTTTAATAACATTTTTATGTTTTTGATTTGTTACTTGTTTTAAGTTTGAAGTTGCGGCTGTTAGTTGGTGTTAGATTGGTTTGTGTACTGTGGTTGGTGGTTAAATAGTCTAGTGTTTGCCCGCATTCATTAAACTGCTTTGCAATACCTCATTTTTATTTTATTTATACTCCGTTAATTTTAAGATTAGAAACTTAACGGTTAAAATTTAATTTTTTCTCTGGAATCCCAACTTAACAATAGACATACATACATACATACATATTCTCACGCCTGTATTCCCATGAGGGGCAGGCAGAGCACATGGATTCAAAAATCCAGTGCCACGTCTAGCAAATTCAGGGTAACCAGATGGCTAAACGTGACATTGCGGTGACAGGTTGCTAGCCCATCGCCCACAATACACTAACCCTAACAATAGACATGATTAGTTAAATATCACTTATTACTGTTTATTATAATTTTTCCAATACAAAAGGTATCAGTATCTGCGCCGTTGCCTTGTGATTGCTTAAAAATGTGTTAGGTTTGCTTTTAGTGAAATAAACGGATCTACTCACGTTTTTACATCGAGATTAGCTCGACATGTGCACAGTGCGCGTCTATCTGCTGCCGTGGCGCGTAGCTCACTATAGCTATGTCCACACTAGTGCGCTTTCGCGTTCACCTTGCGTCTTCCTCTGACGCACGCCCGTGCAACCACCAACCACAGCGCATGCCGCCAGCGCGTCTTCATTGAGGACGGTTCTAGTTTCAGCGCATGCGCTGTGGTTGCACGGGCATGCGTCAGAGGAAGACGCAAGGTGAACGTGAAAGCGCACTGGTGTGGACTTAGCTTATGAGTGAGTCTCACGCTCACGGTAGTTTTAAGTTTAAAATAGGTTTGCTTTTAAACAAACCGCTTGCAATTTAAGTACTACTTTTCTCTAGATTTTGTGTGGGGCAGCCTCCTCCCGACTGAACTTATCACATAATGGCATTCCTTTCATTCAGTTTCTTTTTACAGCTCGCCTAAGCGGTAACGCTGCAAAAAATAACTAATAGTGTTGCCATTATCCAGCTAAGTATTGGAAAAACGCTGTAATGGAAAACTTTAATGCAAAATTGTATACTGAAAGCAATATCGTAGTAAATAGGCATTATCGATAGCCGATGGTGATTATGATAGGGATATGAGTGGACGGTTTAAAAGTTATTAAATGTGACGCCAGTTCTCTTAAACCTACTCGTGTAGAGATGTAACATTACTACTTAGTTTTACACAGCTGTAACAAATAATCTTGGGAATACGGGCGTGAGGATGTGTGTGTGTACTTATCGAACCTTCGGTATAAAAGGAAGTGGTAATTGCTGAAAAATGAAAAAAATGTTAATGTACGCTAAATGCTCTGAAAATGTCGCTTTATTGGATGGACAAAAGACGCAAACCAAATCAGAAAAACTTCAATTGTGAAACCCAAAGTTTGATGTTACCTATACAGAATCCGAGAAAAGTTAAGTACTATATTAGACATAAATACTAAATCTTTGGCTTCCTAATATGACACAATGCTTACTTTCTCATTCACCTGGTCAAAATAGGTTAGTCTTGGCCGTACTCTTCTTCCTTCCACTTTTCCTTCCAGCAGGTTTATAAATACATTGCAGAGTCGTATCGTCTTCATCTACAATTTACGGTTTCCCGTAATGATTTTTTTTTACTAAACGCATATTTTATTCAAATTCGTAAGGGTTACATATTGGCAAAATAATAATGGTCCTAACTAACACGCGTACATTTCATGCACAGTCCTTGCATTCTATTTTCCTTCGTTCGCAACTCACAGAAAATATGAGCTCAGTTAATCAAGCATTGCTACTGTCGAGCTAAATACGTATGTGTTTTATTTTTCATACATATAGCGTTCTTTTATCGTTCGAATAAACGCAGTGTTTCGTTGCGGGCTATAAAACTTTTTATCGTCGGAGACGGCACGTGTTCATAGGAAAAAGAGACAAAGCGTCATAGCACCGCAAGACCCGTACAAGAGTCGAAACTGCATAGACGCGTATTCATCACTTTAAGCTTCGTATTCGCTTGCAGCATCAAACAAAACCAAGTGGCTCTGTCGATAGAGTGGCAGTTTTGCGCTCGCTGGGTACAAACAGATGTAAATGACGAATACGACTTCTTTAGAATAGTAGAATTCCTTTAGGTGTACCAGAACCGCTTCGTATTACACTTGTTGAGTTTTAGGCCAGAATCTGAGTAGCCACTACTTTGTTGAGATCAGATTCTCCATCGATCTGTTTCTAAATAAAACAGATGTTTGGATTCGGACTTATGTTGTTTCTTATCATCCGATTAGCAACGTGTCAGATTAGGTACCTAAATAATCGGGCGTTTGAACCGTGGTCATGGTTCTCAACACATTGAAATTGATTCAAAAGAATGTTATACATATAGTGTATGTAGGTATAGAATGAATTTGACATTCTTTACACACAACGTACACAAACTGAAAGACCCCTAGCAGACGGCGTATTTAAAACGCAAAGAAAATACGCGTTTCAAAAATGCGCGTCTGCCACGCTGTAGATGTCGATTTTTCCCTTTGTATAGATTCAAAATCGAGTAAAACACGACACAAACGCGCGTGTGAAACGCGTTCGGAACTCTTTTAAAGTGCGTACGAAGGCGTAGTAGAGCGGCAGAGGAACGAATCGAAACGTAGTAGCCACGAGCGATGGCATATACGCGCAGTAGACGCGCGTTTCCAAATCACCACGTGTGCAAGGTTGCGTACGAATCACTTTAGAAGCGCGTATACGCACGTCATCTGCGTCGACTGCGCGTTTTAAATACGCTGTGTACGCCTAAAACACAGTTAGTTTATCAATTTCTCAACAAATTGTTTAGAAAATTGTTAAGGACAGTGACAGCGGTTCAAACGCTTGAATATTTCTCCGTTACACCACTGGCAGGTTTATCTACTCGGTTTACTGCCGCACTCGCGATTTTAAAGTTTTCCAATAATTAACAGAGCGCGGACGTAACTCGTAAGACGTAACTACCCTAGACGTGGGGAAAATAGTCGAAGAACGCTCGTCTTGACCCCGCAGTTCGAAAAAGGACCGATTTTTTGTCTTCAATTTCAGGGATAATTATGATTTATGATACAAAAAATATACGAGGTGCCCGCGAAGAAGGCGTGAAGCGAGATCATACAAAATGTATTGAAAACGCAATACTTGACCTAGGTCCGTAGGTAGAGTAGGTACCTATACCTACTACTTGTACTATACGCTTGTAAGAGGCGAAATGGGATAGGCGACATTTTTTTTGGGTATAGTATAGAGTTACATAAATGTAGAAATCGAAAGCGAAACAGGATAACTTACTGTCTTAAAAAAAATACGCTTCTCCCATTTTACCTTTTAACCGTCGACTTTTTTTTGTTCTTTAACTTTTTGTGCAGTGTACTTTACAATAACACCTATCCATTTCTTCCGTGAATATCGCAAGAGTCGACTAATTTGGTTAAGGTACATTTAAGGCGGCAGGCTAGTAATCCAGTGATGCATGGCTGGATGAGATGCCACTTAACTTAAAACCTAAAAGTGCTGGAAATGGCTACGCTACGATACGGTTTTGTACGTTTCGTGTGCTCTGCCTACACTTTTACTAAATCCACGGAAGAAATGGAGAGGTGTTTTCCTTAACCCGACACCGCACGGCAACCAAAAATAAAGGTGCAAAATTGTTAACTGAAACACAAGAGCGCCTTTTGCGAGAGCAACTTCAGTCATCTACTAATTTCTTGAAATGAATTTCTGACCGCCTCCCCGTAGTAGCGCATTCAGTGCAGGGCTGCAGGCAAACTTAAACTCACCCTGTAGTTTGAACATTCTGCGTATAAAAGGATACGGTATGAAAGAGCTTGATACTTGTAAAAGGAATGGAACGATTTAAGAGCTGATGAGGTGAAGCTGGCAATATTCATGTAATTCAAATAGTTTTCTATTCTGATAATTTAAAACTTTAAATAATATTTGAAAATATAACCAGCGTCATCAACATTATAAAAGAGATCTCCAAGTGTTTGGCTGTAACAACTGGAGACCGGAGAGCTAGAAGCTTTCTCGCTCATCGCATCAGCATTGCGATACAGCGAGGAAACGCTCCCAGCATCTTCGGGGCCATGCCTCGAAGTGCCCTTTGCAACATATAGTTAAGTTTTTGGTTAGTTTTTTTCTAAACTTTCAATGTTGCTAGCCTGTCGTCTGAAATATACCGTAACCCATTTCCCAAGTAACTTCTTATGACATCCACGGAAGAAATAGAGGTGTTACTCTAACCCGACATCACACGGACTTTCACACTTGATGATCTTTCCGAAGCGCTGGTAGACTCGATAATGACGAGTAAGAGTGCTCTTAGGAACCTATTTGCATAAAATGAAGTTTTGAATTTTGATTTTTTTAACATTAGCAGGAATTTAAAACGAAACACAAAATCCATCTTCAGTTGTTCAACTTCTATCGGTACTAACTTGATTTCCGTCCATAAATTTCTATAAAACCACTAGCGAAGTTTGCGACATGTTTAGGCGCACCTCTGCCGTTTGATTTATGCGAATTTCCAACCGCGAAGGTGTTTAATCTAACTTTTTGATGTAATACATTTCAACGTCACAAGTTTGCGGTTCATCTGATACGAATGAGGCTCTAGAAAAGGTTATTTATTTACTACAAAGTAATAAAAAGGCGATATAAACCCTATATTTTCTAAATTATTTTGCATTTATCGGATTTAGGTGGATCTCTCCATTTCTCGCATGGACGTCGACGTTATAAGAGGTGACCAATGAAAATAGGTGAAGGTATGTTTTAGGCGACAGGCTAGCAACTTTGATAGCTCTTCAATCAAACGTAAAACCTAAAAATGTGCTGAAAGTGGCTATGACATGCGGAATGGCCTCGGTTTTAGTGTATGTAATGTTTCGTGTACTCGGTTTACCTCATTTAGGAAAATAGGCGTAATGTGTATGAATGTTAAGTCTGTGTGGAGGGATGGGTGTGTGAAATTGTGAATGTGAACTCTATCACAACATTGGGAATACAGGCGTGATATGTGTAAAATACAACCTAGAACCACTCTGAATTAAAATCGATAATATGGTGTCTCAATACACTAAGTTATTTTCAAAGGTAACATCGAATGGAACCGATCCCACGTGGCCTAGTTATCAAAAACGTATAAACTCCACACTTTTCTATTTTTATTTCTCGCTCTGCAGGAAATTAAGCTCGTAGCCCACCTAACTGTTCAATTAGAAAGAAATTGATGACGGGATCTTTCCTGTTACATTTTATTTCATAACTGCGTTGCATTTCGGTATTGAACGTAGTGAAGAAGTCAGGAAAGATATTAGCGCTCATTTTTCTATGCAAACGTGCTCAAATATTTTTCCCCTAGAGTTTGACTCTGGATTTTTATTATACAAAAAATTAAGCCAACAACATCACTCATATTATTTCATATTTATTACTACGCGAGATTTAACTACGTATGGTTTAAATTAGGCACTTACCACGACATTTTAAACTGATGAAACACGGGTCTCAACGCGATGATTATTTACCTTTATTACTCCGACGTTTCGACACGGGTTGCACCGGCCGTGGTCTCGGAGAAACTGTCCGTTGCAGCGAAATTGTCAAAACGGAGCCACGGGTAAACACACATTGAAGTACCCGAAAAAAAGTCAATAAAAATGTTGGGGGTAGGCCGATGAAATGTCCAACTACCCGAACATTATTATGTTAACTGTCAACAGCACGGCACACAACACTCACAATATCCCCGCACTGATCCGATGATATATCCCGTGGTATCAACTTCTGAATCACCGGACCCCAAGTTGACGATAAATTGAAACCGTCTTCTCTATTAAAATTCTTAGGATGTTTCTGAATTTCGATCGCCTCCCGTATAACCCGTGGATAATAGTGCCGTTCGGTCGAGAGTAATTTGGGTTTGTGTAATTCTATCCAGTGATTTGGTCCAGTCGTGAGTAAATGTTCAGCTATTGCGGATTTGTGTATTTGGCGATTTTTGACTGCCGCTATATGTTCTTTCACCCGCTCCTGAACGCTTCGCTTAGTCTGGCCAATATACACCTTCCCACAACTGCACTCTATCATATACACACCGGGATTCAATGTGTGTTTACCCGTGGCTCCGTTTTGACAATTTCGCTGCAACGGACAGTTTCTCCGAGACCACGGCCGGTGCAACCCGTGTCGAAACGTCGGAGTAATAAAGGTAAATAATCATCGCGTTGAGACCCGTGTTTCATCAGTTTAAAATGTGTACAAAGCGCGAGAGTTTAAAATATTATACTTACCACGACGTTTCGGGGTAGTAAAAAATATGAGTGGGAATCACGAAAGCTTAAACATTGTGTATTTATTTCAATTAACATCATCATCATCATCATCATTATCAGTCGACAGACTTCCACTGCTGGACATAGGCCTCCCCCGAGCATCTCCACAATGACCGGTCCTGCGCTGCCCACATCCAGCGGCTTCCCGCGACTTGCACCAAGTCATCGGTCCACCTTGACATACCGTATTGAAAATTTTATACTCTTACATTACTGCTATCTTTGTCTAAATGTGCAGTCCTATGTAGATTACTTTTAATCCACATCTTGTGATAAAAGTGGTGCCTGCAATGGAGGCAGCACTGTTACATAAGTATTAGCTGTATGTTAGATTACGATGATTGTCAATTTAAAAATAAATATCAGTTACCACCAATTTAAAGGCTTAGATTTTGCCAGTAAACTATGCACGGTGAACGGTTCACTAAAAACCGAAGCGGATAGTAGAGGAATTAGAGGCAGGATCAGTCCTCATTTGCATTCTGTTTGGAAAAACCGCGGCAAAGTGATTATACGCTAATTTATGGATTACACTAGCAGTCGGTGATAGGTCCGTTGAATCCGATAAAGGGTGCACACGTGCGGTAAACGTACGAGTAATCGACACTGCATGACACTCTACGTCAAGGTGACATTGCTTTAAATTTCAATAAAGAAAATCCTCTTAGTTCGAATTTTACCCAAACTGCTTTGACATAGAGTGCTTGTGCCATACACTCGCACAGCATCGCGCATTTGGATGTTTACCTTCCATAAACACTGCTTTATAATTTCTAGGGATGGAACAAGAAGTCTGAAGGTCTTCATGATTCGTAGCTACTCAAGATGATTTGATGATATTAAACCTGTGCAGTTGTTTGTTTTGGATTTTAATAAAACTTTACAACTATTTATTTCACAAAAAGCCAACAGAATCCTCTGTTTTTGTAACTGACCAGAGATGAGAATGAGAGAGCACCTGGCAGAAATTATTTTTTCAAAATACAAATAATAATTTGTCATGTTTATTTTGTACAATAAAGAGTTACAATACATACATATAACAATTTGTTAAAGAAATAGAAAAAAGTGTACAAGTTGTGGCGAGAAGATATTCGTAAATGTATGAATCACTGATCTATTTAAGGGATTTGGCCGCGTGTTTACACGCCATCATGTCTTATAAGATAAATGTACCAATGCTCGACGCCTCAACGCCCAGTAGATTACACCCATCTGTCGCCTGTCTGACTATGACATAAGGTAGTAAGTGCTGGGTCAATGTCGAGCACAGTTACCTTATGTCCTAAAGCAATAAATAAAACAAAACATGCTAACAAATGCTAAACCTAACCTCATCTGTTAAAGCCTCCACGAACTCAATATCCCAGAGGTATCAGTAATGTGGTGTGAACCCGTGTTACAAGCGAATCCTAACTAATGCAGTGTAAAGCATGCTTTAAGCCTGTTAATCGGTGTCATGAATAAAGCAGGCCACAGACAAATGCTCGATATCCGGACCGCCGGACGTTATATTAATAATACCCATCCCAAATTACTGGATCCCGGTTGTCGCCAGGAGATTTGTTCGCATGCATTAAAACTGAAGTGCGTTAATTGATAACGGATTATTAGAAATCTAGACCCGTGTGGTGTCGGATTTAGAATAACAATAACACATCTCCATTTCTTCTGTGGATGTCGTAAGAGGCGACTAAGGAAATAGGTTAAGGTATAATTTTAGGCCACAATCTAGCAAACCGTCACTAATATTCCTGCCAATTCAAAACCTAAAAAAAATATGCGAGAAGTGGCCATGAATCGTGAAAGTTTTGTCTATGTAGCGTATCGTGTGCTCTGCCTACCCCTTTTGGGAATACAGGCGTGATGTATGTGTATGTGTGTAGAAACCTAGGCTGATTAGGGGATTCTGTAGTAGGATTTACATATTTATTTAACTTAAGAGCGTGCAAACAAAATTCGGTAATTTTGATGTTTTTCAAATGCTTTAGAAAGCTATAAATCCTTAAGTTTTTAAAGAAAAACTACCGTAACATATAAATAAACTCTTTTTCTAGGGATTAACGGAAAAAAAATGTTTTATTAGCAACACAGATTTCTTTTACTTAGCCAATTTGTTGAAGGGTTTTCACAAAAATACGCGTCAGAGCTGTCTTTCACTTGAAAATTTTCCATTAAAATTTACCATAAACGATATAAACTTGTTATTATCTGATAGACAATATATTATAGTCTACTGGGGATTAACGGATTAACATGAATCAAATTATTGGTTTTTATTATTCAAATATCACTTTACATAATTTCAAAGTGGAACCATTACTTTATTTTTTTCTCATTGATTTTAATGTAATTACAAATGAAACAATTTTATTGTAAATTTACAGAATATGTTTAGTCTAGCCATATTTTTTTCATGGCTAAATATGAGTTAATTTACATTTCACGATTTTTTAAACATTGGTCCAAAACCACTAAGGTCAGGTGGGGGAAGAGAAACGCAGGGATAAGAGGGCTCTACAGACCATAATCACTCATAACTTGACGAGTTATGGTCTGTGGTGCCTCTTACCCCTGCCCTGCCCCTGAATTTTTCTTCCCCCACCTGATCTTATATTACGTTCGTAAAAAACACCCTCTTAAGTAGTTTTAGGCTTCGTCCGCCTAAATTTTCCTGTTTTATTGTATACGTCTATACTCTTTTCAAATGTCCTATAAATCACCCGAAGTTAAACTGACAGAAATCCCCTCGGGGATAAGTGAATCTGTTATCCTGTAACTTGTTTTAAATGCAAGAAAAAGTCACAATCCTAAACAGCTGTAGTTACTTCTAAAAAATAACCCACTAACCTATCCCTAATTAAGCTAAAATTATTCAATTTTTCTTCTCACTGAGACCCCTTTTCTTAACCTTAGTTTTTAACTCCACTAAAGGATGTTTTCTTAAAAACTTTTCCAAAATTATGTTTGATATTATGTTTAGGTAACCGCTCCGCCCCAGAGATTGCCGACGCCAACTTTATACAACGTTCTTTACAAACAATATCGCATGCATGTGCTTACGCGGAATTCTCTCTCGCCTAGACATATTAAATTTTCACAGAAGCACTGATTTTCTCGGTTGACTTGGTCCTAGCGAACTCGAAAATTGAGTTTGTATCACGCGCGGTTCGTTTTCACCGGATTTCTTTGCTTTATTAATGACTTAGTTTACAGCTGGGTTTTGGTTTTATAATAGTGTCCGACCTCAATCCATTTCCAGTACATAGGTACATACAATCACGCCTGTGTTCCCAAATGAAGTAGGCAGAGCACACGAAACGTGACATAGACAAAACCATGATTATGACCATAATACGCTTCGCAGCCACTTCTAGCATAGAATCCATTTTCAGTTTCGGACAAAAAATGGGTTTCAGCCACCATCCAGACGAAACTAAGGTCAAACGTGATTCTGCAGTCTGATTTTTATTCTCAGGTTGATTGAATTGATAGGTGCTAATTATGAAATTCACAAATAAATAAAATTTTATTGTTTAAATCCTGGATTCAAGTGGTTTGCCCAAGTTATAGTTACAAAAATAAACCAAATTTCAACGATTATTATATTATTTTATGGGATGACTTATCTACAAATGTCGGTCTTTGGAAAGAGACATTTGACGTACTTAATGTAGGTTAGAGCAAGACAGCGCTCTACAGCACTTCAACTTGCAGAGAAGGCCGATGTTTAATCTTTGTAGCTGAGCACTTTTTTTTATATCATTGGACAATATTTTACACCAATCACCTAGCCCCAAATTAGGCAATTTAATGCCTGTGTTATGGGTACTAGACAACGGATAAACTTACTTATATATAGATATAAACATCCAAGACTCGAGAGCAAACATTCGTATTCATCATACAAAGATCTGCCCCGACCGGGGATCGAACCCGGGACCTTAAGCTTCACTGTCAGGTTCTCTAACCGCTGGGCTATCGGGCCGTCACTTGGTACTTGTCTTTGCGAATTTATCGTCATCTGTTATTTTATCGTGCGTACCTATCGTGAGTATAGTGCATACCTGAATAGAAAACAAGCAATAGAAATAAAAAGAAAAAACATTTAAAATGTCTTGAGTCTAATAAAAATACCTTCGCGTGTCTTACAAAAATAACGTCACACTTTTTCCAATGAAAGTATTATGATTACAACAAAGTAAACAGTTTTATATGGCATACGCGTCCCGGCACATACATATGTATGTGCGGTGCAAGTCCAAGAATTGCAATATGAGTCTTTCAATACATATGAAACGAATCTCAGAGAGCAGAGAATAGATCGAGGTTTATTTTCTCACACTGATATCAATGTTTTACGGTACCTAAACATATAACTAATTATTTAAACATTATGAAGATATCACTACAAATAAATTAATAGTGGGATTGCCTAAATAACTTTGTGATAAACGCTCGGAAATTAACAACGTCACTCGATGGAACCATATTGCATCTAGTAGGTTCACGGTGTAATGCAATTTTAAAAGCGAAGGAGTCTTAAAATTTGTTTAAGTTTGAATACAAATTAAAGAATCTGCTGCAGAGTAAAGTAACTCCCGACACGTATTGTTTCATGTGTAAAATATACGGATAACTCACGTTTTTAAATCGAGTTTAGCTCAACATGTAGCCGCGGCGGCTGCTGCTGCCAAACGCGCACAGCGTTAAATTCATAATTTCTAACATCCCGCCGATAATCGACAGCAGTATAACTTTTTCACATACAACCATACATACATATTCTCACGCCTGTATTCCCAAGAGGGGTAGGCAGATCACATAAATTCCAAAAATCCAGTTCCACGTTTAGCAATTTCAGGCTAAGCAGACGATGAAGCGCAGGTGTGCGCGTAACGCTTTTTTCTTTCGCGCGTCCTACCCGCACACGTTTTTTTTATTCGTTTTTTTTGTGAATAAAAGTGACTTTTATTCAGCGACGCAACTTTATGCGCACACGACGTGTGCGCATAGGACGCTTGGAACCTACAAAAATGTGCGAAAAAGTCGTAATATGGGGCGTTCCACGGGACGTGATATTGCAGTGACAGGTTGCTAGCCCATCGCCCACAATACACTAACCCTTTCCCAGAGTCGACTCTTACGACACCCACGGGAAGAAAGGGGGAAGTGCTATTCTAACCCGGCACCACACGGTTATAACTTTTTCGTGGTTGGTAGATCGGACAACCAGGGGCAATATACCGTGCAGGGGTGCTATTCTAGTCGCATACAAACCATTGTCATAAAATCGATTGTCATAACACTTTAACCATAAAGTTGAAACTCATAAATTTTTTTTGGCATAAAGTGTACTATTGTCATAAAGTTCCCTGTCATAATTATTTTTAGTCATAAATGGTTTTACCATAAAGACGAATGACATAATTTTGAATTGTCATAAAATGTATGGTCATAATTATTTTCAGTCATAATTATGGCTGTCATACATTTAACCAGCCATAACATTGATGATTAACGATCAAAAAATAGGTTAGGTTAGGTTAGAACTGTGATCTCGCATGAACCGAATCGCGGCCAAAAAAGTTAGTTAGGTTTGGTTAGAACTGTGACCTCGCGTGAACCGAATCGCGGCCAAAAAAGTAGGTTAGGTTAGGTTAGAATTGTGAACTCATATGAACCGAATCGCGGCCAAAAACGTAGGTTAAGTTAGGCTAGTTTATGCAAATTATTATGCGCAAAATAAATATGGCGAATCGTACATTATGCTTCGCATGTTTTATGCACAACCAGTTTATGAGTTTATACTGTATGCCCATTATAAAGTATGCGTATATTGTTTTATGCGAATCAAATGTATGCCATAAAACATTATGCTTAAAAATTTATGGCTTACTTCAGTTATGCTTAATGATGGTTATGACAAAAATATGTATGCTTTTAAAATGTATGACTTCAAACTTTATGCAACCCGATATGGACCCACCGTGCAGTCACCCACAGTGACTGATAATGATAATGCTTCAAGAACCCAGTAAAACTACATATAAAACACTTAATACATACCCCAAATTGGTTAAACGACAGGTTTCACTTATAATTTGGCAACTACCTACCAAGTGACAAACTGAAAGAACAAATGAGTGGTTAAATAATAGGTACAAATCTCAACCCTTTTAGTTCTGAGCAAAAGACAAAGCAGTAGTCAACTAAAACAATTGAAAATAAAAAGTACCTACCTACTAGTAAGTACCTACGAAAACTGATTTTTAGCCAAAAAGTATACCACTTTTTGAGAAACTGTTTTAAAAATTAGGTTTTAATTATTTACTAACTTACTTAAATAAAAACGAAAATAGTTGATTCATTATTTGGCAGTGGAATGATAAGTTTGTCAAACCGGCAGTGCATTTCGGTCCGACAATCAACAGTTCATGTTTATTCATCAACTGACGTAGATGCGTTTCAATTTTCCCTTTTTTGAGTCTTCCATTCGACGGCTGCAATTTTTATGTAATCAGTGAAGCGAAATGTAACTTTTATTAAAATTTTGCTTTTTAATATCGTATTTGTTTTATTGATATGCCTGAGTGCCGCCTGAGTGCTGCCAATGATATGATGCATTATGGATTCTGTGACTGCATTTCATTGCATTCATATTATGTATGGGGCTTTTGTTATAGTTGCTAAAATACGGATATTGATTAATGTCTGATCATAATATTGCCATCTGTATAATAGGTAGATAATAAATACAATGCAACGAAACGCTCTAGCTTCTTCAGTTTTTTGACTGTCCTTATATACGTCCTTACATACGAATATACAATGCGCCATTCATGCAGTTGCTTTATCACTGTATTTTTTTAATGTGCTAATGATTTTCAAGTTGTAATATCCAAATTGAGGTTTCAATAACCGTAAAGAGAAAGATCATTCAAGCATTCCAATCGTCTCATTCATCTGAACATTTTTCGGTACAAAATGAACCAATATTCTCATGCAGTTGTTTAGTTAGGTATCTATTAAAAGACAGGAAAAACAAGTAATCGAAAACGACAACAAAATTCGCACAAAACGTGAATAGAGTACAGATGGATGACGCGGTTGAAACGCTCGAATAAGAGCCCAAGAAAGCTATTATACAGGATATGATTGTCACTAATCAAATTTCACAACACAATTCGAAAATACATTTTAAATACCAAGTCCGAATCTCACTTACCCACTTCTCGTCGTAAACTTTCAACTACACCATTAAATGGCCTCAGCAAATCTCTGTTACCGCCAGCGATTCTCGAAAACGTACCGTTTCACGTCCACCTGCTTAATATTTAATAGGTACGCGGATAGAAACGAAAGCAATAACTCGGGAACTATCCGATCCGATCCACTAAACGGAATGATGGAGTTCGGAAGGCCATGCATAGTTAATACGACCCCTAGTGCTTTCACACTCAATCTGGGAGCGGAATCATTTGGTCATGAACCCCTGCCCCTTATTGACCTCTGGGGGCATGATTTGCTTCACAGATTCAATCACTGGATGATTTTTAGGCAGAAAACTAATATGTGTGCTCACTTGAAATCTTTAAACATGAAAAAAATGAAACTACTTAAATAATCGTTGGTATATAAGTACTCATTTCTTTTTTGCATCGAGGTTAATTCAAATTGTTTCGGGCCCATTCGTGAACCATCACCACAGCAACACACCACGGCAACACACCACGGCGATGGCAACACTTTAAATCCGTCCTTTATTGTGAAGAAGTTCTTAGTATTTAATTGAATTTCTAGTCATCAGCCTTTTGGATTAGCACTGAGTGGGATCCAACATACCTAAAGAGTCGACCAGGCAGACCTAGAAGACGGTGACGAGAAGAGCTAAGACGCTTTGAAGGACGCAGAAGACCGAAAGCCTTAGTAAGGAACTTAGTTTGAGGAGAGACCTTTGCTTGGCATTGGGATAAAGAAGTTTTTCTCAAGGTTCCCTAAACTAAAGACGTCTAACCGACTATGTTGACACGTGATGGTAGGCGATCACCATCGAAAGCGCAATGCCGATGAAAAGGATAACCTAACCTATCCTAATTGTTTACAGGTCATTAAACAGATCTCATCCCTATCTTTCCAGCTGATGCTAGGTGTCATCGGGTTAACAGGCCAACGCTCTGCCCACTGACCTTCGAACTAATCACGGCCTACATAGAAGCGCAGAAACATCGATGAAAGCACCCACCATAGTTATAAACGAACACTGCAGGCTTCATGCATTATGTCGTCTTCAAATAGGTACCATCGCGATAGAGTAAAAGCTCTCCTTTTCTTCCCGGATACCGCAAAATGCGACTCAAAGGTTAAGGTATATTTTAGGCGACACGCTAGCAACATGTCACCTTTATACTAGCGAACTTAAAACCTAAAAAAGTATGTTTTATTGAAGTTGCTATGAAAAATGAAATATTCGGTTTTGTCTACGAAGCGTTTCGTGTGCTCTGCCTACCCCATTCGGGATTACAGGCGTGATGTATGAATATAAAACAACCGAACATCGTACTAGTTAATTGTGTATCACTTCCAGTACACCGTATATATAAAATCTGTTATCGAGTGTGACACCCGTTAGCCAGTTCGGTTCATGAATTGTGTATGACCTTATATTGGGCCATAATTCGTAGACGACGCATTAAATATATAATTTTATACATACACCTAACCGTAGGTTGTAAACTCTATTGACGTTAGATCTGGTATAATCTGAGTAATAATGGGCGATTACTGTTAAGGTTTAGGTTTAGGCTATAGTTCTCAGGCTTCCTTTATACTAACTATAAACTACACATAAAATATAATCACGCCTATGTTCCCAAATGCGGTAGGCAGAGCGCACGAAACGTGAAATAGACATAACCATCATTATGACTATTTCACGCTTCGCAGCGACTTTTGGCGTTATCATTATGCTTTAGGAACTCCATCGAATTGTTTAACTCTAACTATCCCCATTAGTGAAACTATTCACAGACACATAACGATTCAGAAATAAATATGAATACAACATTAATTTTAACATAATGTAACTAACTAAAAAATAACTGCCACGCGCATGTTTCGAGCCAATTAGTGACCCATCATCAGGAGCAACGCGCCACGTCAGCGGATAAACGCGCACTGCTTCTCGCCGCTCTGCTTGCAATAAAGTCTTGTGTGTAGGTTGTACTATTATCTATTCTGTGGTGTAGGTATCCCTTTTGTTTATTTCACTATAATTGGGTCTCACGGTTGTTTAAAAAAGTGGCAAGAGTGGTGTTTACCTATGTAACTTTTCGTGCGCTCTGCCTACCTCAATTCAGCCGTGATATTTAAAACATTCCGTACTTAAATTTATCACATAAAGTTTAAAGTTAATCAAAGTTATGAAACAATCGGATGCCGGTATAAAAATTAAGATTCGGTTTGGCGGCGTGCCAGGGGAACACATCGGTTTATTTTGGGTCGCCGCCGACTCGTGGACGCAGCCATAACCTAATAGTTCTCATTGGATTCGCACAAATTGTGGACACTGAATCCCCTTTGCAGACGACAATTCAAACTAAGTCCTTTTGAAGAGCTAGTGAGGTGTTAAAGTGATGTTTGAAGCTTGACGCGAGTCAACAGTAACATGTACGTATTGTGTTTTGTTTTCGTAAACAATCGCGCATTGCGAGTTTTTGTCTCATGCGTTGTATTATTAAATGCAATATTTTCAACACATTTTTAATTGATTGAGCACTTTTTTGTGATTCGTGATCGAATTTATTTGCGTACCTAAGTTGAATTTTCGCTATTTCCATGCTTCCACCGAAAGTAGGTCATATTTAATTATCGTAAAACGAAATTCCTCCTAGAAATAATGAATAAGAACGTTGTAATTAGTTGTATCGTAATAATGTCATCAGCATTACAAGAAAGTTTAGTGTTGCAAAGATTGTGACGCTCCATAAACAGGTTCTAAATTTCATGTCAATTCCGTGTGGTGCCGGGTTTGAATAACACCTCCCCGTTTCTTCTCGTGGGTGTCGTAAGAGTCGACTCTGGGAAAGGGTTAGTGTATTGTGGGCGACGGGCTAGCAACCTGTCACTGCAATATCACGTTTAACCATCTGGTTACCCTGAAATTGCTAAACGTGGCACTAGATTTTTGTATTCATATGCTCTGACTACCCCTCTTGGGAATGCAGGCGTGAGAATATGTATGTATGTATGTTTGTAAATTTCATATCATAGTGTGGGCAAGGGAACGAGCTGGTGTGAAAGTAGATGCTGTGACTAGTATATAAAAAAATATGCTTAGTTGGTATTGTCTTAGAAATGAAGAGATTAAGAGGAAATGGAGCGGTCATATTTTGCATGGAAACGTAGTCCCCTGATTCCTCGCTGGATATTACCCGTAGAACAATGATTTTTTACACCAACAATCTAATGATATATTATCGTGTTCCTATGTTTTCCTTTTTTTCTTTATTGAATTACTAAAGGAGATATTAACCTTCAAAAACATGAAAAATTGGCAAGTTTTTTCCGTTGTGTTCAAACCTCTAGAAACCAATTTTAACACAATTGTATCAAAATATAAGAACATAGAAACACAGTTATGACATTTCTTAAACATTTAATGAAAAAACATATTTAATCGGTTAAGTTTTGGAGAAGAAATCAGGGGACTACGAAACGTTGTTTTTGAATAATTTTCATAGGTATTTTCGGTCCGAGCTGTAGTTGTTCTTAATCGCACTCGTCGTCGTCTGGGCAGGTCACGGCGCGACAGCAATACATTTAGCAAATACCTATTTTTCAATTCCTTCGACCGGCATATTTCCTCTTAATGAATGCTGCATGTATGAAGAGATTAATGAACGTTGATGAAGCTGAAGAAGAATAGGTATATCAGGATCGTAGAAAGTATAGGTACTTAGAACAAATTCGTTTCTGCCTATGTAGGTTTCATAGTAAATGTTTTAAATTATTGTAATTACTCTCGCTCTGCCACTGGATCAATGAGACTCAATTAAGAATACTTCAAACACTTTGTTTCATTTCCCAATCGCAAATGTACCTACTTATACCAAAAAGTTCTGAAACTTTTTCTCATTTTAAAGAAAATCATTCGGTACATTAGCTTTCGTTTGCCGAGTCAGCCCCGGTTTCTACTGGACTTATTCGTTTAATCTGGAACTCTGTATTTTGTATCCATTCTTTTTGTTTACGCTCTACGTTAATTTTAAAGTTTAATTTACTAATTTTACTCGACAAAAGTGCGACTTTTAACTTAAGAGGGCGCACACATTTTTTACAAACGTAATATAAGATCAGGTGGGGGAAGAGAAATTCAGGGGCAGGGCAGGCGTAAGAGGCACCACAGACCATAACTCGTCGAGTTATGAGTGATTATGGTCTGTAGAGACTGTAGAGCCCTCTTATCCCTGCGTTTCTCTTCCCCCACCTGACCTTAGTAGTTTTGGACCAATGTTTAAAAAAATCGTGAAATGTAAATTAACTCATATTTAGCCATGAAAAAAATATGATTAGACTAAACATATTCTGTATATTTACAATAAAATTGTTTCATTTGTAATTACATTAAAATCAATGAGAAAAAAAATAAAGTAATGGTTCAACTTTGAAATTATGTAAAATGATATTTGAATAATAAAAACCAATAATTTGATTCATGTTAATCCGTTAATCCCCAGTAGACTATATTGTCTATCAGATAATAACAAGTTTATATCGTTTATGGTAAATTTTAATGGAAAATTTTCAAGTGAAAGACAGCTCTGACGCGTATTTTTGTAAAAACCCTTCAACAAATTGGCTAAGTAAAAGAAATCTGTGTTGCTAATAAAATATTTTTTTCCGTTAATCCCTAGAAAAAGAGTTTATTTATATGTTACAGTAGTTTTTCTTTAAAAACTTAAGGATTTATAGCTTTCTAAAGCATTTGAAAAACATCAAAATCACCGAATTTTGTTTGCACGCTCTTAAATCTCAGTTCAATTTAAGTTATAGCTATGTGGGAAAGGGTCCAATAGAGTGGTCTCTCTCCAGGCAGATGTTATGCCTAGGGACCGAAGTCCACAGAGTGAGATTTTAAGTTGTATTTATACAACCGGTCTTCTAAACTTCGTTACTAGCGCGATGTAGAATAGTTATTGACAGCTGACGTGAATGACGATTGTAGGTCCTCGATGATAGGTGGCGCTAGGGCCACTAGAGCTGTACATATAAGTATTCATAATAAGGTGAAAGCTGTCTTCAACTTTTGCAAATATGATTAAGTACATGCACGACGTAAAACTGGTAAAAATTTCACTTAGCGGAAGCAACATTGCTAATAACACGTTACACATCGTGGAAATATAAAGAAACAGGTGAAGGTAAAGTACTTTTAACTAAAAAAATTGCTACAAGTGGCGACGGAATGTAAAATAATCATAGTTCTGTCTATGTAGCCCTCCGTAAGCTCTTCTTACTCTATTTGAGAATACAGGGTCGATAGGCGTGTAAGATGTATACAGGGTGTCCCATAAATCGCGGCTATGCCTGACACCGGAGGTAGGTCTATCTAAGATCTATCGAACCAACCTAACATGACCTCAGTAAAAGTTGGACGGTTTTCGAGATATTGGCAATTTAGTATTTTTTTCGAACTTTCCCCGTTTTTCACCTCTCAAGTGCCATATTTTTTTTAGATAGCTCTTTATCCTCATTTTTTTTATTGTTACATATTCACAAATAGTTAAATTTAATAATAGCAGTGTTATTTTGTTAAAAACGAGCGAGAGATACGAATGAAACGTAATTTATTGTCATAATAAATGATCAACCAAAACAATAAGTTAGCCTTTGATCACCTGCCCTGAAAAAAAAAATACTAGTCCATGCAAGAGATTATTACTTTAAAAACATGCGTATGTTATTGAAATTTCAAAAAGGTAAATATCACTTTTTTTCTATGGGAGCCTCCCTTTAAAAATAATAATTATTTTGATTTTAGTATTTGTTCTTATAGCGACCACAGAAATACGTCATCTCTGAAAATTTCAATTGCCTAGCTCTTACGGTTCTTTAGATACAGCCTGGTGACAGACGGACAGACGGACATACAGACAGACAGACAGACAGACAAACAATGAAGTCTCAATAATAGGGTCCCGTTTTCACCCTTTGGTCACGGAATCTTAAAAATACCATGTAACAGATAATAACAATGTATGGTATCTATTTCAAACAATTAGCGATAGTTAACGTTCAATTAACTTAATGGCACGTTGGCAAGATCTTCCAAAATCTCTCAATTTACCAGCTTAACCATCAAGTATTATACCTTTTTGAAATTGCCATAACATATGCAAGTTTTTAAAGTAATAATCTCTTGCACGGTCTAGTATTTTTTTTTTCAGGGCAGGTGATCAAAGGCCAACTTATTGTTTTGGTTGATCATTTATTACGACAATGAATTACGTTTCATTCGTATCTCTCGCACGTTTTTAACAAAACAACACTGCTATTATAAAATTTAACTACGAGTATTTGTGATTATGTAACAATAAAAAAAAAGAGGATAAAAAGCTATCTAAACAAATTATGGTACTTAAGAGGTAAAAAAAGGGGCGAAGTTCGAAAAAAACACTAAATTGGCAATATCTCGAAAACCGTCCAACTTTTACTGAGGTCATGTTAGGTTGGTTCGATAGCTCTTGGATAGACCTACCTCCGGTGTCAGGCTTAGCCGCGATTTATGGGACACCCTGTATACCTTTTTAGCAGTTCATGGCGTCCGTAATTAGGAACATTTAATTGGTTTTGTCCATAGCTGATAACTAAAAGAGTCGACTTTAATGTTACCCCAATGTTCTATTCACTAGGTGTTTAAAGCAATATCTGCTTTTACTATGCGTCTGCGGCGGTCTTGCGAAGAAGTGCGACCAGACTCCGACCCTGGCAACAAAAAACTCCGTAGCCTCGCTCAACAACATTTTTAACATGACGGTACAGAACAAGTACGTGGATGTCAACGGACAGTACCTGCCTGACCAGAGATACGTCGGTAAGTTAGCCGGAAACCCACTTCTGTGCGGTCGAACTACCCATGTGGGTACAAAAACGCTCGATATGAAAATGTCGTTACTTCCACATAGACTACTGGCCCATGTTGAAAAAAAATATGGGTCATCTGAACCACCAGATGACATATCTAGAACGATATAAGCGCATAAAATAATAAGATTCAGCACTATTCCGTCACTTGTAAGCTGTCCAACTGAGTGCAGGTGAGAATTGAAAAGTACAACCCTCGATTATTTCGCCATCAGATGCCGTAAAAAATCAAACAACCAAATTTACCCTGGGAATAATCGGAAAATGAAAATAAAATCTGACTTTGTGGCTCACCATTTTATACGGCACCAGTTTCGTACTATTTCAACAGGACAGCTCAGAAGTGACGGCATAGTGCTGAATCTTATTATTTATTGCTCTTATATCGTTCTAGGTAGGTCACCTGGTGGTTTAGATGACCCATATTTTTTTCAACATGGACCAGTAGTCTAACAGTAGAGCATGAGTTCTGATACACGTGTGGTCTGTTCTGAAGTGCCTGCCACCATCCTGCCACACACACGTCCAGTCTTCCAATCACACGCGGCAACGGTGACCGAGCTATTCCTACAGCCCGGGTGACAACGGACCGCAGCTTGTTGTGCTTGATTTTTAATACACGTGATAGTGATGCGAGTAACGATGATAATACAGTAATACATCTCTAGCTCATGATGTGTCGCGATGTCATCGCCACCACGTGAAACAGGACGACTTTGTACCTTAGCACTGCAGGATCGCCTCGTCCTGTGACCTGTGAGCCTGTGACACTGTACGACGGTGTGCCGTGAAACTTCGTAACTATATCGTATAATATTGTGACTTCTGCCTTAGAAAGAATCATGGACTATAATTATGAACGCTGCTAAACGGAATGCGAAATAAAATGCCTTTGATTTTTTTCGTTCCACAAGCGCTGCTACTTGCATTGCTCTAAGCATTTACTCAGGCGTAAACACAGAGGACTTGCCTGTAGGTAGAAGTAAAATAAATAATTACTTATTCCATTTTGTGCAGTGGCTCTTTTTGAGATACAGCATGTAAAAAAATACTGTAAAATTAATAAATTTTAATTTGTAGATGTCCAGTCAAGGAAATTGATTACTGTGCCGTCTGTGCCACTTTGTACCTACCTTTTCACAAAAATGTCACTGTGACTTGGGTACCATACTTTCTATTCTACTTATCAAAGCAATATGAAACTCACTATGAAAAGGTTCAAAGTGGCACATGTATCAATTTCCTTGACTGTACTCGTATACCTATGTGTGTAGGTATGTTGTATTCGGTATTTTAGTTTCGATTTTCTGCTTAAAAATGTCTACCAAAGGTGCACGCAGTTTACGCTACTGTCATAATAATTATATCATCTTTATCAATTATCATCATCACCATTCACTATAATGACGTCCCACTAGGCACTGGCGTCCTCTCACAGCCTGATGTCTTTAATAACCTCATCTACCATGTTCCCAGTTTCCTTATATACAACGAATGCGACATATCTCTTCCGTTGGTTCATGGTGACTATCGAGGAGCCCGACGTGGACAGCAGCAGCTACGAGTTCAACCGGAAACCGGCGAATGTTGGCAACCTGAAGACCTTGGACCACGATAGTAACAGCCGCTACAGCGAGCGCTGTCCCAACTCTGTCGAGAACATCGATAATTCGGAAAAAAGTCGCATAGAGGTTAGTGCAAGGTTTCTTAAAGCAGGGGTTCGCCACAAGATCAGAAATCGACTTGATATCGAGTCAGAATTAAGGTTAAAATTGTCCATTCATTCAATTCATTTGCGACAAGAAACAAGCACATCCATCACATCTTCCACATGTATTAAGGGGGGAGGGGGTTGTTCATTTGTTCATTAGTTAGTAAGAGGTTCGTGAAACCGAAAGTTTGTTAACAGGGGTTCGCGGAGCCGAAAGTTTGAGAAACCCTGGGTTAGTGCTAGTGCTACATCAAAATTAAATTCAAAATTTAAATTCCAAATCCAATTCCAAATTTAATTTCTAAATTCGAAACCCCATTTATGCAAATAGCCTAAGAGCACTTTTGCAGATCATTTTCGAATCTGCCAGCGCTTCGTAAAGACCATCATTGCCAAGCAGAATGCGCCGCAAGAAACTAGGCAGAAAGTCATTTTTTCAATATGCAATTGTTACAAAAATAAAGTATAATAAATAAACCTGCCAAGTGCGAGTCGGACTCGCGCACGAAGGGTTCCGTACCAAAAACTGCAAAAATCAGATTTTTTGTATGGGAGCCCCCCTTAAATACTAATTTTATTTTATTTTAATTATTTCCTTTTAAAGTAAATATTTAATTAAATATTCTGTGAGCATTTCAAGAATTTACCTGTTACAGTTATTTAAATAGATCCAAAATAGAAAAAAAACACGTTTTTTGTATGGGAGCCCCCCTTAATTATTATAATTATTTTAATTTTAATATTTGTTGTTATAGCGGCAACAGAAATACATCATTTGTGAAAATTTCAACCCTCTAGCTCTCACGGTTCGTGAGATACAGCCTGGTGACAGACAGACAGACAGAATAGGGTCCCGTTTTTACCCTTTGGGTACGGAACCCTAAAAACATAGTCTACAAAGTGTGGAGACAAGAAATTTAAGTAAAAGCATGTAACATTTAACATTAACATTTTACATAAGATGATATAAGATAAAAGCATGTAAGTATGCCAAAAAAGCATGCATCAATTTTAGGGACCCGTACCTCGAAAGGAAGAATGGAACACCTATCGTAGAGGATTACCTTGACGTCCGGTCCGTCCGTTTGTGTCAGGAACGCATGGAGGTATCAAACCGAAATTTATATCAAAATTATCAAATACTCAGGTCAGAAAACCTGGCTGACCAGGCTGTATCATTTGATTACAATTGATACTGTCCCGAATAGCTTGAGTATCAAAAAAAATTTCGACACTCGCAATCGCAAGGGAAGCAAAACCTACCGGCTATAGGGTACATCATGTGATCACAGAATCTTGAAATCTTGTACAAAGTAACGTTTTTTAGCAAAGTTAAAGGAAAACCCTGCGGTAACCGTAAATTTGTAATAAGTACATTACACACAAAAAATGCTTTTGCTATTATGAACTGCTTATTTTTGCTGTTGGCGACCTTTGTCGGTTTATGGGGACAGGTTTGTCTTTCAATGCGTTATCCTTAATGGTGCGTTATTTAAATTATGCTAAAATTTGCCTTGAAACGATTCGTCTGCTCTGCCTGCTCCTGGAAATGCAGTAGGCTTAGCACGACAACACGCTCTAGTCGAGTCACGCGCGGGATAGTCTACCCGTCACTTTCTGACGTCTCTAGTTAGACAGTGACACGTATAGTCTCTCTCGCGCGTATCTCTACTCGCGCCCTATCGTGCTAACCTCCTAACGCCCAAAGGCCTTTTAAAAGGACTTTGAGTGAGTAGTGGTACCGGCCCAAGCTCTAAGTCACTTACAACTAATAGACGCCCGAAGGCCTTTTAAAAGGTCTTCATTTTAAATCTTTCATAGAATTACAAATTTACCGTCTAATGATTTCAAATGTGTTCTGAACGAATATGTAAAGTTTGAAGTTGTCAACGAATGCAAACCTATAGCCATGAATCTGTCAGTTTTGGCAAAACATCCAAAAAAATGGCCAGACGTCGAACAAAAGTTGAGTGAATCCATGTTTTTCGATGCTATCTTCGCAAATACTGTGGTTATTTTTATTGCAAATGATGCCTAAGATGTCTATCTATGTAAAATCATTCATATTCTTCACTTTGCTGCTTTATTTATTTTAATACGATGCTGGTTATTTGGAAGACCTATTAGAAGGTATACGGGCGGTTACATACTTTTGGATTTTAAAAGGTATATGAGTTTTTATCACAACTTTGTCTCTGTTTTTAGTAAGAAGGACTATAATATAAATAATATGCATGATTATTGAAATTAAACTGATAACTCATGTCAAATGAACCTTCTTCATATTAATGAGAAATATTTTGAGTGAAATATTGTGATTTGCTAATAAAGTTGATTTTTCTGTAGCATGTTTTTTTGTCATTTTATGGTTATTTGTGTTTCGCATCAAATTTAACTCTCAGTAAAACATAAAATAAATAGTAACAATGCATAAAAATAATAATTACTAAGACCGAATAGTAAGTGAACCAAACCTTTTAAAAGGCCTACGGGCTGGTACCCCATTTTCATAGGAATTTTCAACATCGTTAATTATGGTGTCTAATTTCTTACTTGTTTTCCGTTGAAAAAATACTTGATTTGACTTATATGATTGAAAACATCAGTGTTCTCGTTAATTGATAAAAATCATTACAAAAATGTAGCTTTCGTGGCAAATATCACAATTGCAAGTGGTAATGGAAGGTATGGAAAAAATATTTGAACTGTAAAAAACAAACAGGTTACATGATATTGTTAACCTACGTTTTAATATCATAAAAGTACAATAAATTCGTACTCTAAGTGGTCTTGTAAAACTAAAAATACAGGTTTTAAATAATTCATATTTTGAGAGACTGCGACCCGTAGGCCTATAACAAAGGTCTTTAGATTTTGGTGTTTTCGTAACCTCCTAACCTTCTACCGTCTACTCATGCCTCTAATTATGCCAAAAAAATCCCACGCTCATACGATAATCCTAAGCCATATTTTTGTGCGTCGAAAGTCCTGGGCCGGTACCATGTAAACCTATAAAAAGGACTTTGGGCCGCAACCCCATCTGCGGAAAAAAAACTCTGGGCGTTATGAGGCTAAGGGGACTGGCGTGATCTATAAAACATGTTGTGATTGTTGCATTGCAAATTATATTAAATCGTTTTTCATCCAGGTCCATTGGTTGTCTCCCAAACTCACTGAGAAGAAGACCGCTGCCCCACGCGTGCGCATCCGCGCCATGGTCGCAGAGAACGCGGACCAGTGGTACACACATCCGAACTTGACCATGGAACTTGCGCTGGACGACCGGAAACCCATCGACAGCCCTAAATACAGCCCCCGGAAGGAATGCAATCTGTGCAGCGAAGCACGCTACGAAGTGAGTACTTTGTTTATGGCTATCCTCGCCGACGCAAAAACGCTTGACAAACTTATGGCGTTTTAACAACTGATGTAATCCATCATTTTTAGGGTTCCGTAGCCAAATGGCAAAAAAACGGAACCCTTATACAAGGTGTTACAAAACTACGGGTAAAGCTGAAAGGGGGTTAAATGGCCCATTATAAGGAGTCGATTTATAATATTTGAGAACCGTAGTATCGCAGTTTGACTTATCGCCAAAATCAATAAAAAAATGAATTTCTCATTAATGTACCAACCCTATTACCATGTCATTAAAGATTAAATAACACAGAATGTACATTTTACTTAATATCCGCGGAAGGACTAAGAGTCAATAGCAAAATGTACAGAAGCCGCTGAGATCGATATTACAAGTAAAAAAAAAATGTTAAAAGACCTGCAAAGATACTTTATGTTAAGTATTTTAACCTAAAATAACACAAATATTTCTTATTAAAAAAAAAAACAAAATTACAGAAACGGCTCAAAATGTCCTCCACCTTGCTCTCTATGCACAACCTTGCGCGCCGGGAAATGGCTTGTGTGGCGTTTCGCACCATTGTCGGCGATATTGACGCAAAGACATCTCTCACACGCTGCTCCATCTCTAAAAGAGTTGGGCAATCGGTGGAATAGATTTTGTTCTTCACGTAACTCCATAAAAAAAAAGTCCAAGGGTGTGAGGTCCGGTGAACAAGCTGGCCACGCTACCGGGCCTGCACGGCCAATCCATCCTCGCGGAAACCGACCGTTAAGGTATTCCCGAACCTCGCGAGCAAAATGCGCTGGAGCTCTATCGTGTT
>BHDV01002357.1:0-15546 GCA_005406045.1 Adoxophyes honmai | reverse complement strand
AGCTACATCGCGGTATCGTTTACTTACGTATCGTTTACGGAACCCTCAGTGCGTGAGTCCGACTCGCACTTGGCCGGTTTTTTTAGTACTAGCTGTGCCCGCGACTTCGTCTGCGTGGAATAGTTATTATGGACATTACCTTTTTTTCGCAATAAAAGGTAGCCTATGTCCTTTCTCAGGGTCTAAAGATTGTCTGCGCCTAATTTCATCTGAATCGGTTGAGAGGATGAAGCGGGAAAGCGTAACAGACAGACAGAGTTACTTTCGCAATTATAATATTAGTAGGGATTTTAATTCAATGTACGCTATTTATTTTTATTTTTCAACTCCTGATCACCGATACTAGTGCCGTCTGACGTAACTGATACGTAATATTTTCATAGGCGATTAGAGTATCCCACTGCTAGATGAAGTTCTCTCTTTTTTTCGGTCACTCAACAAAATCAGAAAAAAATAGAAATTAGAAATAACACTTATTTATGTTTACGCGGGACTTAATCACGGTATTTTTTAATTACCTCTCGACGTTTCGGCCGCGTTACAGCGACCGTGGTCACGAGTTGACTCAACAACCGAACACTAACCGAACTTCGCATGCAATGGAATCTTCAACAACTTATATCAGAATTGTTAAGAATACTTACTAACTGTAATAACGCTAATGGTGGCTAAAATCAATCATTGTTATACTCGTATACATCATCATAATCATCGTACTCCATTCCAGGTAATATTCCAAGGGCAATGGTCCCGTCTGACACATTCTCAGAATTTCCCAACAAATGTTGATAACAACCGGTACAGTTACATGGTTGGAGCTTCTCATGACTACGAGTTTCTGCTGTGGAGACCAGGAGTTAAAGCTAGCGAAGGGCTAAAGAGAGCTGCCGAAGATGCTGATACGACCACGCTGGAAGACGAAATCTTTATAGGGGTAAGTTAAAGTAGAAGACTAATTTTCTAATATGAACAGGTCAACGAAGATGCGCTAGCGGTGTAGCGGTAGCGGTACCACAAATTGTGTGTAAACTATAGAAGAAACGCTAAAATATGGAAAGAAAAAAAGAAAAGAAAGAAAAATGTTTATTTATTACTTCTCTCGCTCCACTCACATTCATCAATCTCGTCATTATCGCTCGACGGTTTCGGGTACTTCTAATTTGGCCTCCTTTTAGATTCTAAAATTTAGAAGATCGCTGATCTGGTCTATACACGTTCTTCGAGGGCGCCCTCAACCGACTTGCCCTAACACACTTCCCTTGTAGATTTGTTTACACACCTTTGCTTCATCCATTCTCTCCACGTGCCCAAACCAACGCAACATGCCTTTCTCTATCCATGTTACAAAACGCTCTTTCAGACTATACTTCTTTTGATTTATGCATACCAAAAAGGCTATCGCTCTAACGCACACTTTGACGTAGGCTAAAATTCCCAGCGTAGAACCACACTCACACTTACTCTTTGCCTGTACAGATGCGTGGTAACGAACCCAACAGCACTAGAACTCTGATAAGAGGGCGCAAAATGAAGCACCCAGATTTGTTGTTGCCATCTCAAGCGCTGTTCCGGGTGGATTCTACTCACCATCTCTTCTCTCTGGTGATCGCCTTCCAACCCTCACCGGACTGGTTTCTGGGAGCTTACCAGTTCGAACTTTGCGGAGATGAGGAGTGGCTGCCGAACTTCATCCTACCATTGTACCCTTGGGACGCCGGAACGATGGATGGAGTTGGTTACGAGGTATGTAGGCTCTAAGGAAACAATCGGTTCAAGCTCATGTAGCTCTTAAGAATCGTAATTTTTCGTAAGTGTTAAAGAATATTCCAATAGTACGGTTTGCAGTGTTTTTATATTCAGCAAAAAATATTTTGTTAAATATTCGGGAATAATAGGAAGCACGTTGTGTTTAAATTAGGTTTAGTTATTTTTATATGAGTGTTGGACGGCGTCAGACGCATACTCGCATTATTAATCATAAAATACCTGATTCGATGATATACGAAATGTAGACTTTGAATGTGGTCATTAATTGTAGTAAGTATATAAAATTGCTTAGACTAGACTACGTTGTAAATCTTGTTTCGCAAATCAATTATCAATTTTATTATTTGGTCAAGGTTTTGTGAAAATATCCCAAATGAATCGTTCTAAAACACTTGGATCAAATAAATTCTTCTAATGGTTACTCCGATTATCTCGAGAAATCGCTCCCCAACTTCACCCCTTTATCAAGGAGACGATTAGCGGAGATAATTTGCGAAAAGCCGAAAACTTTTCAAGCACGTGCTGTTAAAGCTGATATACCAATAAGTATACCTATCTACAATCAAAATCGAACTTTTTACGAAGTGGGTAACGAGTGCATTTTTTTTGTAGTATACCTACCTGCAGACTTTTCAAACATTTTTTACCTTAAAAAAAACAAACTTTGTAAACGATAAACTTGACGAACAATATTTTAAATATTGTATAGGTAATGTACGACAAATCATCCAACAAACCTTTCAATAAAACGTAGTAGTAGTGTGATGATCCGAGATAAGCGGCTGAGTAAGCGATTGATAAATTGAATAGGGAGAGCCTCTTTTTGTTTTATTTACCAGTCAATTTTGTTTCCAGACCCCAACAAAAATGACTACGCCTCAAGACAACGTAGAGAGAGTAGCACTGGGCTCATTCGAAAAGGAATCGCCGTTCTACCAAATAAACTTGAACGACTTAAAACCCTTCGGACATCTCTACGTAAATCTGCTGAACGTGTATACTCTAGATGCATCTCAATGCCCATCATCAGGTACTTATGCAACTTATGCGACTTTCAACAATTTATCATTTAGCAGAACATGAAGACATCTGCGAACAACAACTGCGGACAAGTGGCAGGGGGAAACTGGATGCGCAAGGTTAGGGAGCATAACGAGAAATGAAAGAGACCTTTCTCAGCGTTCAGTAGACAAGGTTGAAGAAGCAGAAGAATTAAATAATCAATCAATAAGCATGTATTTTTAAGTTAAGTATACTCCGTTTATTTTAGGATTTGAATTTCCACTGCTAAAACCTAACACATTTTAAGTAAGTAATCACAAGGCATTGCCGCAGATACTAAAACCTTTAGTATTGAAAACGTTATAACAAACAGTTATAAGTGTTATTGTAATAATCATTTCCTATTCGTTTACTATGCTTACATCTGGTTTTCTTCTGTTAAAGAAAATAAAGACGACAAGGAGGAAGAGCAGGAGGAGGCTGCCAATCAAGAAGAACGGTAAGTTGTTCCCAATCTGGGGGCACGGCAGTGCCCCCACCAAGTCGAGCGCGAAGCAAACGGCCAAGTCACACAACGTTAACTATAATAATAAAGAAATCGCAGTAAGGAACCTTAGACTTGGCACGACTTTTACTAGATTTCATTACTTTTTATCGAGACTTGGCTAGTTTTTTTACAGAATGTTTTTGATGGGATACATTATTCTGCATCCATCAAATTCCTTTTATCAGATAACTAGCTGGGTGACCGAGCTTTACTCGGATTATTTTTTGCATACATTGAAATACTGGTAATACAAGTTGTAAAACTAATATCACTTCATTTCGCTGATTAAAATCAGTTTTTACAGATCAAATTAATCCACTCCCACTACTCAGTCATCATTATTTGACAGTTAAAAAAAAGCAAAAAATAAAATAAAAATAAACCGGCCAAGTGCGAGTCGGACTCGCGCACGAAGGGTTCCCTACCAAAAACTGCAAAAAATCAGAATTTTTGTATGGGAGCCCCCCTTAGATACTAATTTTATTTTTATTCAATTATTTATTTTTAAAGTAGATATTTAATTAAACATTCTGTGAGCATTTCAAGTATTTAACTGTTACAATTATTTAAATAGACCCAAAACAGCAAAAAAAACACGTTTTTTGTATAGGAGCCCCCCTTAATTATTATAATTATTTTAATTTTAGTATTTGTTGTTATAGCAGCAACAGAAATACATCATCTGTGAAAATTTCAACTCTTTAGCTCTTACGGTTCGTGAGATACAGCCTGGTGACAGACAGACGGACGGACAGACAGACGGACAGACAGACAGCGAAGTCTCAGTAATAGGGTCCCGTTTTTACCCTTTGGGTACGGAACCCTAAAAAGCAAAAAATTTTAAGTGTGATGAAAAAAAAGAAAAACTTATGTCACATCCCAGGATCGAACCCAGAATTTTCTGAATGTAAATTCTTGACTTCATCAACAAATTACCGAAAACGCCGTACATGTCCATATAAAATTTGAAGAGTTCCCTCGATTTCTCCAAGATTCCATTATCAGATCCTGGTTTCGTGCCAATGGGACCAATTTCGAGTTGTACCCTTTCGATTAAAAAAAATTTTTTTGAAAATCGGTTCACGGGTCTCCGAGATATCGAGTAAACATACAAATAAAAAAATAAAAAAATTAGGTCGAATTGAGAACCTCCTCCTTTTTTCGAAGTCGGTTAAAAATATCTGTTGTAGTTATTCGGCATCGGGACAGTTGAAAAAAAAGCAAAAAATTTAAAGAAAAACTTAAGTCACATCCCAGGATCGAACCCAGAAGCTCCTGCACAGAGAGCGGACGTTTTTACCACTATACCAAAGGATCTGTTGAACTCCTGAGCGAAATATCTGTATACATTCAGTAAGAAATTCATATCCCGGTTTTTATTTTTTTTCTCGAAAAATTGCGTTTTCCCGGGAAAACCACTTATGTAGATAAACTTAAAACTCTAATCCTCGTCTATATAAAAATTTTCATGAAAATCGTTAGAGCCGTTTCCGAGATAGCTGGTATATATAAACAAACAAATAAACAAATAAACAAATAAATATATATACAAGATTACCTCGTTTAAAGGTATAGGCTATAGGATAAGACAAAAATCGAAAAGGTATAGATCATCAAACTTCCGGAGTAGGGGCTTGTGACGTCACGTCGTGGTAAAAATTGCATCAAGTAGGTAGTGACGTCTCTCGAAACTTCCGAGCACTGTATTCTCGTCATTTTGTGTTTGCTACATGCATGAAAAAATGCCCGTGCGGTGCCGGGTTAGAATAGCACCTCCCCCTTTCTTCCCGTGGGTGTCGTAAGAGTCGACTCTGCGAAAGGGTTAGTGTATTGTGGGCGATGGGCTAGCAACCTGTCACCGCAATATCACGTTTAACCATCTGGTTACCCTGAATTTGCTAGACGTGGCACTGGATTTTTGAATCCATGTGCTCTGCCTACCCCTCATGGGAAAACAGGCGTGAGAATATATGTATGTATGTATGTATGAAAAAATACGTGTACAATATTTTTTTGTAAACTATCTGATGGACTACATAGTTTTTTTAGTCAACTAAAGTCCGGTCGCGGAGCACTGAGAAATTCGAGCGTTGACCCGCTGCTATCTATCCCTGTCGCACACGTGCAGTAATATTGCCCTCCCGCTCGCGCATTGCGACGCACGAGCTCGAATTTCGCTGTGCTCTGCGCCTGGCCTTTACCGAATTATTTATTTCACTGTAAGTGGTATCATTTTTTAAATTACGATGCGGACGTTTTCAGAGAGGAACCTGTGCTGTTAGAATCTCGTGCGATGTGTGGCTTCACCGCGTGGAGCGAGTGGTCCTCATGCCAACCTGATGCCGATTGCGGACTCGGCAACCAATACAGAACTAGGACGATGACGAATACGAACCCACGCTATAACTCCAAGGTACAGTGTAATGTATTCTCGGTACTGTTGTATTCTATCTCGATGTTTTTCAGGCTCACCAATACAGCATCTACACAACCATCTAGCGGTCCAAGGGCAAAATAGTCGTGGTTTCTTAAGGGGCTAGTGCACATTGGCCCATGCTGGCCCAATGCTGGCCCAATGCAGGCCAACTCCAATGTGTACAGGGGGTGTTGGCGTGTGTTGGCGTGTGTTGGCCGGACCGTGATTGGCCCGATTGCGAAGCCTGGCCCAACACCGGCGAATGTGTACTAGCCGCTTTAGGAGGCTTAGCACAGCAACATACGCGAGTCGTTTCGCGCGCAGGATAAACTACCTAGCACTTTCTAACGTCTCTAATTAGACAGTGATAGATATAGTCTATCTCAAACGCATCTCTACTCGCGCCCTGTCGTGCTAAGCCGACTGCTTTCCTCATTTGGGAATACAAGCGCGATGTATGTTAAGTACGCATGTGTGGTTAAATAATTTGTTAAATAATATGCTAATAAACTACAGTTTATAACAAAACTTTGGTCACTCGCGACCTGTCCCCTTAGCACGACAAGGCGCGAGTAGAGATACGCGCGACATAGACTATACCTGTCACTATCTAACTAGAGACGTCAGAAAGTGACGGGTAGATTATCCCGCGCGCGACGCGACTAAAGTGGGCTGTCGTGCTAAGCCTACTGATCTTAAAAATCTTTTAATTAAGGGCGCGAGTGAATAAAGTTCTTTCTATAAGTAATTGATTAAGGCCAGCCTTACACTTAAAAGTTTTACTTACGTAAGTAGGGACGCAGCTATAAGCTAGAATGAGATAGCAAAACTCAATACTCATTTCTCTCTTTAGCAGATAGCTGCGTCCCTACTTACGTAAGTAACACTTACAGGATTAATCATTAAACTACCGTGAGACTCACTCATGTTGAAAAATTGATCGGATAACTCACGTTAATAAAATCGAGTTTAGCTCGACATGTTTCGTAGCCCTTCGGGGCAGCGCAGACGACAGACTTTTGTGCGATCGAGTCTGCGGAGCAATAAAAACTCTGAATGGAAACTGTCAGCGCGCCATTCAGAATTTTTATTGCTCCGCAGACTCTATCGCGCAATAGTTAAATTTTTTTACATAAAACTTACAGATGTTGAAAATTACCGGATAACTCACGTTGAATAAATCGAGTTTAGCTCGAGAGTTTAGAGTTGAGTCGCGCGCAGAGAGCCGAGGCGCGCAGTTCGCGTTTGGCAGCAGCAGCTGCCGCGGCTCCTAGATGAAGGGCTACGAATTAGTCCGAAACATGTCGAGCTAAACTCGATTTTAACGTGAATTATCCGGTAATTTTCAACATGTGTGAGTCTCACGGTAGTTTAATGTATAATAAAACTTACAGGTGTATAGCTGGCCTAAGTATCTATTTAAAGTAAGGTCTTGATAAGTGATGCAAAGGTTTACTGCGATAGGGTTGTATCGTGGGACAAAACCAGGTTTGTGTATACTGTACAGACAATGTCTTGTTAATGGTATTTTGATAGCTGATTTTGTTGCAGGACCCCGATTCTTCTGATGCAGATGTGTGCATTGCAGATCCGAGCAGCGTGGACACTGAGTATAAAGACTGTTACGTTGATTGTTATTAGTACTGAAGAGAGTTTAATGTTTTGTTACAATTAGTATATATAGAAGTGATAAAAGTACATAATTATAAGCCCAAAAACAGTGTAGTTTTATTATCTTAGGAAGATTACCTATAGGTAATGTAGCCGTAAACGTACCTGCATATTTAATGGTTGTTTATCCTCAACCAACTTCTAAGGACAAGAAATCCTGAATCGATTAGATATAGACTGACTGAACCCGTGTGACAAGTCGCCTCGAGGATAGAAATCCAGTCATGTTTTTTGCGCGAAAACAAACCGGTTGCGTTTCGCCGGTCGCCGTGCGCCGGCACCGTCTCCCATGTGTGCGTCGGCACGCTACGCCGTCTTAAACCACCCACACAGGCGCAAACAAACAGCATTGTTTGTCGTGGTCGGGTATGAAGATAGACGCGGATCGCGCATGCTCCGAACGCGGCTCAACGGCTGCATCGCGCGCGACCGCAACTTGTTGATTGTTCACTCACTTCGCGCCAGTCTGCCGCGAACGATGCGACGGGAGGTCGTGTCGCGCGCCGCCGTTATCGCCCCTAACTTCGAACTTACTCGGAAGTATGTGAAGTTTCTAAACTTAAACTCGCGCAGAACTCCCGTGCCGTCAACGTCTAATAATGTTTAGTTAACTTCGAGCCTAGTTCGCGTCAAGTTTAAAGATTTTGAAACTATTAGGCTTCGTTCCACTTTACCTGCATGCTCGTCCCACGACCGTGCGAAGCGGTTACCTTATCGGATAAACGAACATTTTTCAAATGGATGTGCGTTTGAGTTTTGTGATAGTGTGCGTGATTTGTGTGATTACAAGACTCGGTGAGTGCGTGGCGTGTGACAAGTTGCTTTAGCGACGTGTTTGGAATAGTAATAATAAAGAATCTTGAAACATGTTGTGGCGTGGGGACCGGCGTTGGGCGGTGTTGCTACTGGTCGGCTCGCTGGCTATAGCGACGGCAGAATTCAGTAAAGGTAAGGCTAAGCTTCCCTACCTGCCGCACCGCATTGTTCTACTCTCTTTTGTTGCGTTCACAGAACGTGTTGTTATGAAATGGGACTAGTCGAACGTGATGTCTAGCGTATTGCGATCTATTGTTTGTCAGTGTTAACTAGGCACTAGATCATTGTCTTTGACACGAATTTGTACAGAGTACGCATAGGTATGTATATTACGAGTGACAGTACCTTCATTGTTTTTGGTGAAGAGGATAAGTGTGTTAAGCTGTTAGTTCACGAATGTTAAGTGACCTCGTGTGCGAGGTTCGTTTACCCCGCGATTTCGCACACGTTGGCGGTTTCGAGCCGGTAAAGTTCGCATAGGTAGGTACCTGTACCTATCGCACACGCGAATAGGTAGACATAGGTGTAGGTATTTCCTTTACCTATTCGGGTAAACGTATGAGACGTAAGGTTTTTAAATTTATAATTTTCATAGGTGCTAAGGTATATACCTACTTCCTGCTCAGAATCAGGAACATTATCGATGTAGGTAAAAGTAAAAAAAAACCACGTGTTTTATACAAATTCTACGCTTCCAGTTACGTGACCATCTTACACCTACATAGGTAGGATAGGTATAGGTAAGTAGTGTATGAACAAAAGTCACAGACCACTTTAAAAAAAAACTACTTGTAAAAAAATACATAAGTAGGACATTTTTGGTCCCTGTAACCCCACCTACTTATCTTACCATAATAATATGCGTGCGGCACAGCACCAAACCTAACTTCATGAACCGTAAAGGATAAGCTGTTCATTAGACCAAATTGCTTTTTCGTTAAGTAAGTTCCTGGCAAGTTAGATGGCAATTTTTTTTGTAGTGGAGTATACCATAGAAAAACTATTGCTACCTATCTAACTTCCCGAGGATTGTACCTCCATCACTGAGACCGACTAGGTAGGGATACTGTCTAAGGCCGGCTATACATACGTACCTAGGTAAAATCTCGAATCGGACTGTCCGAACGCACCAAATCCATACGACATCTATGGACCAGCCACATACATTCGGAAAAATTCCGTTCGGAATTCCGAACGGAAAGCTTTCGTCTGTATGTGGCTGGTCCATAGGTTTGTATGGATTGACTGCGTTCGATTTTCCGATTCGAGATTCCGAAACGGATTTTTTCCGAATGTAGGTATGTGGCCACGTTTAACCATCTGGTTACCCTGCTGAAATTGCTAAATGTGGCACTGGATTTTTGAATCCATGTGCTCTGCCTACCCCTCTTGGGAATACAGGCGTGAGAATATGTATGTATGTATATATGTGGCCGGCCTAAAATTCTAGGTATTTCTTAGGTACCTCATAACTTTTTATGGCGTCTTAGGTAAGTCAACAACATATACCTACGACGGAGTTGCTTGCATCAAACTAAATGTGAATAATGCGTTCGGTTTGTATCTAATTGCTTGTCTAAACACGTCTTAATGAGACAAAGATAGTCCGTAGGGTTTCCCAACACTTTGGAAATAAAAATGGGTTGAAACTCACTAATTCTCAGTTAAAAGTTACTTACATTTTACGCTCACACTCACGCACGCCTATGTTCCCAAAAGGGGTAAGCAGGCACACGAAACGTTACACGTACAAAACCATGATTATTGACTATGATTACCTATTTCACGCTTCGCAGCCACTTCTAGCTTAATTTTAGGTTTGAAAACAGATGGAAGAGGTAGTAAATAATAGTGACAGGTTGCTAGTCTGACGCCTAAAGCACACCTTACCTTACCTTTACTTTACTCTTTTACTTTAAAAAAAAAAGGCCTCATAGGAACCTGAGTACACCCATTGGTTAATTTGTTTAGGAGCTCAAATGCTTTGGATTCACTCAGACACATGAAACTCAGAGCCCTTCTTATAGCGACGGGGGCTAAAAAAATGACAAGTATGGTCGCGAACTGGGATTGTTGATCAATGACCGATGTGACCGACTAGATGTTAGTAGCTATTGGATTAGTATTACACGACCAAGTTACCATTGACAAGACAAACATTGGTAAGTGGCTCAACAATCCCGGTTCGTGACTGTACCTATATTCTTATACGTGAACAATTCCCAGAACGTAAGTTTAGCTTAGTACATCTACTTACCTAGTTCGGTAAAAGCAGATTCGTGGTAGGCAGTTATTAAGTTGGGATATAAATAAACCTACCCAAGTAGGAAGATCAAACAGGTATAGATTTCACTGAGTTGAGCTTATCTTTGCTTCAATACTCTTGCATTTCAATACCCATCACAAAGGCCCACTGGTGGGTTAGGTAGGTACGGTAGGTACCTAACAGTTGATAGATAAATCTCCGGCGTCTTTCAGACGTTTATTAAAGACAACTGATAGAGCCACACAAAAAAAATGGAATTGACAACAAAAATCATAAATTTCATAAAACTATAAAAAACCAAGTCCGCGATAGCCCAGCGGTTCGACCTGTGGCCTCTCAAGCAGAGGGTCGTGGGTTCAAACCCCGGGCTCGCACCTCTGAATTTTCCTGAATTTATGTGCGATATCGAATTTGATATTTATCACGAGCTATTCGGTGAAGGAAAACATCGTGAGGAAACCTACACACAGCGACGAAGTAATTCAACGTTGTGTGTGAAGTTTCCAATCGGCACCGGGCCCGCGTGGGAACTATAGCCCAAGCCCTCTCATACTGAGAGGAGGCCTGTGCCCTGCAGTGGGACGTATATAGGCTGATGATGATGATGATGATAAAAAACCAAACAAAGCATTGGAAGGACCACGCATTACACCGTAATACTTTGATAGAGTATCATAACTACTAAGTTAATCATTTCTAAGGGTAACTACCTATCAAGCCAAATGTCGAATGTCGTTAAGTAACTGATTCCAAAGTCCCAAGTACACTGTCACAGTTACAAGTACCTAGTACCAGACACTGCAGACGTGTTGCCAACCTAGAGTACCTCATGTGGTAATTATACCTGTTATTTCTTCTTTGACAGACTGATCGAGTGAGATGAGATTCTATACATAAACAATAGACATAGATTCTATACTTAGTACATGATCTTGTTTTACCGATCTCTAACATCATGATTGTATTCCCGATTGCGGTAGGCAGAGTACACGAAACACCTAAGTAGACATAACGACAACTATTCTACAGTCCGTAGCCATTACAAGCATATTTTTTGGATTTAAGTTAAGTGGTACTATAGTGATAGGTTGCTAGCCGGTGACCTAAAATTTAGATTTACATATTTCCTCTATCGCCTCAAAGGTATAACAACCACGAAAGAAATGGAGCGGTGTTATTCTAAACTCGACCACGCGCGGGATCATACCTAGTTACAATTGTTTTTTTCTAAAAGTGGTTCTATGAGATTATTCTCTAGTGGTATCACTTATTCGCAGTAACCGATAATCGAATTGATATTTCACGTTGAACGTAAAAAAATGAAAAGACTAATGTGACAGAAGCTAAAAATAAAGCCTCTTTACAGAGATTTCTGAGTAACCCGTTGTTTTATCTGGATATTTTGAATGCCTGTCAAGCCAAAAGATAAACTGATATTAACATTTTTGTGACGAAAACATGCCTTCCATACGCATTCCAACACGAAATTTCATTAAAAGTGCCCGCGACATCGAATCGAATGAGTAGAATTGTGTTTCGGTATCCCATGGGAACTATGCATTTAGCCACTAAAGAGTAGATGATGTTGGCATATATATTCTTGAATATTTTACGTTCGGTGGCCACTTTAGCCAGTTTTAGGTTTTAAGTTGGCAGGTACAATAGTGACAGGTTGCTAGCCTGTCGCCTAAAATATGCCTCAACCTGTTTCCTTCACCTCTTACGACATCCATGGAAGAAATAGAGAGACGGGCATTTATTCGAGCGTTTCAACCGTCTCATTCATCTGGACACTTTTCTGTAAAAATGGAAGAATATTCTGATACAGTCGTTTAGTCATCTATTAGAGGAACAGGAACACTTAACAAATAGTCAAAACGATATCAAAATCTGTAGCTGATTCTTATAAAATCTAGCCAGATGAATGAGGCGGTTGAAACGCTCGAATATACGCCCTGAGACGTTATTCTAAACCCGACACCACACAGCAATATGTTATGCTCTGTAAAATCTAATATGTCCCTATCTCTTCAAAGGGGCATAAAGGTAAGTATGCAGTGTTTAAAGTAACAGTAAGTGCTCATTTCCTGTCTTCTCTGTATCAAAGTGACTGCATTTCCCCTGCAGCCGATATCGACGTCAATAGGTATATCGATAACCTACCCATAACTGCAAGATAAGAACAGCACTTAGATAATCGAGTGCAAAAGATAACCATTTTACATTGCATGTACAGTTGTACACCTGCACGTAATAACTGGCCATTACTTACTGAAACTTTTAGTGGTAGTCACCCAGGCTTTACTTGTAAGTGTCTTGTATCCTATCCCACACTATGACAGTAATTGTGGGATGAGTTATTAAATGTTACTCTAAAGAAATAGCTTGCAATTATGCAACCGATCCTGATCTTACTTGTACGAGAACACTTGCATCTGGCATCTGAGATATTTTCAAAATATTTCTTGATTGAGATTACAAAGGCTCCTTGCGACTGCGACGGAGTTATATACCGACTAGCTCTCCGCCCGCGGCTTCGCCCGCGTGGAACACGTTTATATTGCGGTATAAAGCACAACTATAAGAAAACTTCTCGTTTCAAACGACACACAGCGCCATCGAGTTATCATCTATCTATCGATCGATCATCGATCGATATCGATCTATCAAGCAAACTATATTTTTGTTTTCCTTCGGGAATATCAATTGCTTTCGGGATAAAGAAGTACCCTATTATTTAATCCGGACTTCTTACTTTACGTCTGCAAAATTTCAAAGCAATCGGTTCAGTAGTTACGGCGTGAAAGCGGAACAAACAAACAAACAAACTCACTTTCCGATTTATAATATTAGTAAGGATGATGATACATACATACGTGATGTATTCCCAAATGAGGTAGGCCTCTGCTACATAGACAAAAACATGAGTATATGTGGCCACTTCTAGCATATTTTTTAGATTTTGAGTTGGCTGGTAATAGTGACAGGCTAAGCCTATCGCCTAAAATATACCTTAACTTAGGCGCCTCTTATGACGTCCACGGAAGAAATGTGAAAGCGTTATTCTAAACCCAACACTACACGGTATATCAAATTATAATGTAAATAAACAGCCATCTCGTCCATACCGCGGCTAAAAGGAAAAGGATGCACTTAAGTGCATAAGCGTTTATGATATCAAGCCTTAAGTAACGATATCTTGACTGGTTCAAAAATCTGGCCACTTGCCAAGCTGTGAAAGATGCTGGCTTAAAAGATGATCCTCTCGTGACTACGAGCCGGTCGCAGATAGCTGGCGGGATAAGTTTTCGTTGTGTTTTAAGCCCAGCACACAGTGAATCGAAACTGCAACGAAACCTCTTTGAAATTAATTTGAAACCGGTATCAAACGTCCCACACTCGCCGCAACCTAAATTTGATGAAATTATTCGCAATCATTTCGGTTTTGAGAACAGAGAGACGTTTATAAAATAGAGTTCAAGTGATGAAGAAGATCTGCCGCCTTAGCACGACAGGGTGCGAGTAGAGATGCGCTCCAGATAGACTATATCCGTCACTGTCTAACTAGAGACGTCAGAAAATGACAGGTAGACTATCGCGACGCGACTAGAGCGTGTTGCCGTGCTAAGCCTACTGGTCCTGTATTTGTATCTTCAATAAAGAAGGAGACGTAAAAGAAGAAGTATGCAATTTTGTCCAACAGAAAAGACGCCAAATCCGATGAAGCCCAAACACTAGTTTCCTGCCCGCTGGTTTCAAAGCAACTGATCTGCAACGAGTTTCAAACCGGTTTCAAACTGGTTGAGGTGTGGTCTTTCAAATTCTACACAAATGAAACTCCAAAGTAACTAGTAGTAGCAGTTTCGTTGCAGTTGCGTTTCACCGTGTATACTGGGCCTTTAGCGATGTTGTGTGAAAACCGTGATTGTGGAAAATGAAATTGCTGGAATCATACTGGTTACAATGGGATTTTGTTTTTTCTATCTTTGTTGAAGTGCTACAAATATTTTCTTTGCAAATGTTTTGATATGACCAGTCTTTGAAATCAAATCCTGGATCTAATGGTTTGCACGTAGATTATGTAGATTACATTGTGTATCGTGATGATAATGATAATGACTCGTGAACACAACAACGGTAAACAGTAATACCTAGACAGAAAATATTTATCACGAATGAACTTCATTATAGTGTGAATAAAGATGAACATATTCAGAGGAATATTTTGTTTAGAGTTCTCAGAAATAAGGCGCCGTAGAAACTATAACAATTACATCGAATTTATGCTTACTCTTACATATCTTTTTTTGCAATAAGTATGTAATATTAATATTTTTATTACTTTTACATCACTTTGTTGGGATGTTTGGTTGTTTTGCCCAGTAGACCGAATCGTATGATCGTATGTCTGATTGACGATTAATATAGGCCTTGTCTAACGCACGCCACACAGCATTATCTTCAGCTCTTCGCATCCAAGCGCTTGCAGCTTCGCTAATCGACCCTCAAGTCTCCAGATTCGGAACAAGTGGTAATTTGGTATGCATGAGCAGTTGACAACTATTAACCGTTTAAGAACTAACAACTTTATGACTGCGCACTTGGTGATTACTGATCAACTGTCAACTAAACCGGGACTTGGTTTTACATCAGAAAGTTATGTACCTAATACTTTCAAATACTATTAAGTTTATAACAAAGTATCTATTTAACGTTGCATAAAGATCGTTGCTAGTGATTTGCAAGACTACGGTGAAAGGTGGTCGTGACTCGCTGCGAATGGCGGTAACCTTTATTGTTTAGAGTGTACCAGCAAAAGCCAGAGCCATTAACGTGCAATGAAGAAAAACTCCGACTTCACTCTGAGAATTTATCTTCAATATTGTTCCTCAAGAAATACATGAAAACTTAGGCTATTGTTAATATTGTTATAAATTTTCCACGAGATTAGTTTCCGGAACAAAATCTGGCTAACCACAATACGGAATAAGTAACAAGTTAATAAAAGTAGGATCTTATATGTGTGTGAACCTAGCATATCAAATTCCAGAATCTCAAAAT
>BHDV01002323.1:6016-16044 GCA_005406045.1 Adoxophyes honmai | reverse complement strand
CCCAGCAGTGGGACACAAACCCAGGCTTATAATAATAATAAAAAATAATAATAATAAATACTAGTAAAATGCGTTACGAATAGTTAGCCGTTTCGACGAAATTTGATTCAATTCAAACATCTTCAATTCACCAAGAGTTCAATGTTTCAGCGCACTTGTAACAGTAGAAATGGTTTTGGTAAAAATAAGTATGCTTTTGAGGACCTGAAGTATTTTTCTGATTTTCACTTTTGATTGAAAGAATTAGAACTTAGACGTTACAAAAGGTCACCAAGAATACCTAGTAGCTGATCTATTTTTAGTCATTTGACCTTGCAGTGAACGTAAAGACGCGGATTTATTTCACATTACGCTCTTTTATATTTACACTCAGCTATTGTTTTACATTTAAATACATCTTCAATGTTCAGGGCGGCCTTGGCACTACTTGTCTATGCGGAAAAACATTTCGCCTGATATGACCTACGTGATTCCTCCGGGTCAAGAAACCTATTCCCATCCACCTGGTGACTTCATTGAGAAAAATGAAACCGCAAAGACAGAGCCAGACAGTAATGCTCTGATTACTTCCACTCCACAAAAGATCTCAGGTAAAATAATATAAAATCGGTAGTGGTGGATTTTAATAATGGAATTTCATGTAATACTGAAGTTATTACAGATGAAAAATCTAAAACTGAAACGATAATAGGGCAAGGAGATGAAGATATAGAGGCGGTAAGTAGTATAGTATCAGGTTTTAAATTAAATTATACACTTACATCCTAAAATCTACAGCGACGAAACATTTAAGCTAAGGTAAGATAAGCTACGCCGCGCCGATGTAGCAGTCTCGGGTCGGGGATGCTTTTGATTATAATTATTAATTTGTTTATTTTTAGGTAGCTAGTTTTAATTTTGTTGTAAGTAAGTGTTTCATGCGCAATAAACCGACAGCATTTTAATCTATATTCTGATGAATATTCGCAGGGGCAGAGCGATTTGAACAACTCTACGTCAATGTTCATCAATCATTTATTCGACATGAGTGACGTGGAACACGTCATTTGCGAGGATAATGATCGTATACAAAAAAATATCCAACATAATGAATTACTAGCTCAAACAGTGACTACAATAAACGAACAATTTGAGTATATGCAACAGTATACAGTCGACGCAACTATTCATACGAATGACGACGAGGAAGAATCGATAGGCTTAGCTGATAAGAGTTACAGAAGCACGGAGAATTCGTCCTTTTCTTTGCTTGTTGACGATTTGCCTGAGAGAAACGGGAAGGATGTCGTGTTTTACGTCGACGAGGATGCTCCAATATGCACTGATGTGATTTGTGAAGTACCACAAGATCCAATGACATCTCAAAGAGCATTGCAGGTTAACGAACCTATGTTTTTAGCCTAATCCTATAAATTTCTTTGAGATGTGATAATGTAAGATTCATAATTGTTGTGTTTGTTTAGCATTACGAAGAGTTAGAGGAAATTAAGATTGAAAATTCGGAACTTTATGAAAATGCGTATTTAACCATGAATCGTAAGTAGCTTCACACCTTTGCGTCTGGAGGATTTCTATTAATAAACGGGAAACAACGCTACCTGTAGCATTTTTATGCTTTGGTTTATTCAACGTTTCGTTTAGTATAATGAATAGAATCGACTGATTGAAATATATGTTGAACTCCTTTTATTCAGCAATTTGTACCAGCATTTGGCCAGATTTTGTATTTTAGTTTTACTTTCATTCTTTTTGCCGTGTAGGTGATTATGACCAATGTTCCGACGAAGACGGATACCCCATACTTCAAGATCCGAAAGGAATGATAATGCAGGAAATTGAGTTGCTCACTGCAGATACTTCCGCTGACACAGACCCACCTTACGATAAACCGGAAGAGGTAAAACGATTCTCTCCCTTTTCTCTACTAATTAATGTTTACAATGATTATCTTCAACTACCGGAAGAACCGTGTAACCATTCATATACTTACTTCATTTATTGATTACGCGTCCAGGGTCCAAGTACAGGAAAAAAAGGAGATCTACAAGCAACCTCGGCTGTATCGGCAAGCTCTCGCAAAAGCAGTTTGGTCCACAAATGCCGTATTCAGGGTGCAAGACTCCTGTCTTGCCTTAGGGGCTGGTGGCGCCGCAAGGCACCGTCGAAGCGAAAGGTAAGAACAACTAGACAAAAGCTTTGTTTTCCAGAGACCACAGAATCTTTAAAGTAAAGCTTACGTTCTTATTTTTACACACAAACCGTCGTATTACATCGATACGATTTTTTTATTGCTACGTACGTACAAACGTTGGTAGGTACGTTAAATTTTATATAGCTTTGCGGTTTCCATCTGAACTGATGATAGGTACTTAATGAAAATTTCAGTTTATAGACGACGTGTTTTCGTAATAACACTAGTTAGATGTCACAACATTAGGGTGACCGCACCAGTAATGGACATAGAACCAGTAATGGACAATGACTCTTATTTACTACCCACTAAGGAAAAGTCATTTGTTTTACAACAATCAATTCACAACTCTATGGTCTTTAAATTATGAATGAAGTGTCCATCACTGGTGCTTGTCAGCTTAAACCGTCCATTCCATAACTGGTGCCGTCACCCTACACAGTGTTTTATGTTTAGGTCCGACTTGATTTAATTCCTAAACATTAAATAATACAAGTAAAGGGGGAGACAACTGAGATTAACACACTAGCTGTTGCTAGCAACTACGTCTACGTAGAGACGATTTACCACAATTACACGGGATCTGCCCATGTGCAGGGATGTACCTACTTTCGTATTTTAAATATTAGTGTGATTATACATACAATACATACTCACCGACTCGAGCTACTCTTTAATATCCAATCACGAAATAGGTAGTCTAATGGTTGATTGAGGATTTGAATACAGCTTTTACTCCCAACCCGTCTTTGGATTGATTTAACCACAAGAGAATAAAATGTCATAGTTTTGGTATAAATAACGTTTACCCGTTTTTTCCGAATGTAAAATGTATTTGAGAGTAAAGAGTAACCGACATACACCATGACAGTTTTATTCTCGTTTGGTTGAATCGTTGAATTCACCCTTAGAGGTGTCCAAGTAACGGAAATGGGTCGATTGGATTACTTAGAAGGTTAAATGAAATTAACCCGAAACGCATATACAAATCCATGACTATTCCAGGTGTCGTAGCCACTTTTTAACACCGATTTATTTTTTAAAACATGGTGCATGTTTAGGAAAGCCGCGCGGCCGGGCCTTGGCGCGGGCGCTGCCCGATGTCGCCGGGCGCGCGCCGGCGCCGCGCCAGCAGCATCGCCGGGCCCCCGCTGTCGCCCGTGCCCTCCTGCGTCACCTGGAAGTTCAACACGCTCAACGAGGCCCTCGTCAACTCCTCCGTGTGGAAGGACTACACCTTCGAAACCAAACCCAACGACTGTGGGGACCTCTGAGATTGCGTCATTTGTTGCTTGTTCATTGTTAGCTATTCGTTTTAAATAAATTTGTTTGGGCGTTACTGAGTAAAGGTGGTTATATTTAAAATTTTATAGTCTCAGCAATAATCTGGTTTAAAAGTTTTGTTCGCCTACGTGACTGTGCGTAAGTAATCTACTGAAATAATCATCTCTGGCCCAGCAAGTATAGCTTAAGACAGGTTTGGTCGGTGACGGCGTGGTCCTAAACTGAGATGTCGCATGCGCAGGTATGAGCTGTCGAACACCTCGATTTCCCAAAGAGATCCGATCGAAATAGTTATCGTAAATGTAGATTTATCATTGGAATAGGCGTGAGCCTGGCCTGGCGGGGCGGCGGAACTCTGCCCGTCCCGCTCGCGCGCGCGCGAAGGACGCTTGCCCGAAGCGGCCGCGACGTCGCTCGACTCCGCTGAAAATAGAACGGTCGCGGATTCCTGGGCTAAATCTCAAATATCCAGACGGGTGCGCCATCTAAGCCAGTTAAAACAGTCCCGCGAAAAGTCGCCGAGCCCCACTTCTTGTCTGAACGTTCGCCAGTGAAGACCGGGAGGGAACCAACTAACACCACACAAAATGGTGAGTCACTCCTGACGTCAGTGAAATTGTGATAAGGAGTACAGTGTGGAAATGGACTGTTAGCTCGCCCAGTGAAACCCGACGTGCGCTCGATCCTCGCGAACATTCCGCAGACCGGAAGCTTTCGGGAGATCTCGGCAGATTTCTGGAGTTACCAGTTCTCCGGCCGACGGTTAAAATCAGTGTTGTGCTAAAGAAACAGTGACAGAACATGGTATTGTATGCTTGGACCGATAACATAAACACTCACGGTGCCCTGACGCTGCTACACGACTAATCCTACACATAGAATGATACCATTACACATGAAAAGTAACGAATCTTTTTCGTCATTTTCAGAGCGACCTCAGCAAGAACGACGTCGAAAGTGAGTATAATTACTTCTAAATTGTTTTCTAATTTAGCTTATAGTAATGAAGAGTTTCAACTCTTTCAACTAATCTCTTTATTCTGAAAATGAAACTGTGGTCTAATCGGCTGGTACCTACTACGTTCGGGGCTTCCGTTGGAAGTTGAGGATGACATAATGATTGTTGTCGTGGGCGGCTCAAACATGAACGAACGGCTGCAACGGAACATGAATGTAACGCGAGTGAATATCGCAACATCTAAGTATAGCACCGTTTCTCTTATAAGGTTCGCGTAATCGCGTTGCTAAGAGATGCCGGCGGCAGAGGCATTGGCATGGCCACGTTGCGCGCGCGCTGCGTTCTATATTTAAACCCGCTGTTCACGTGACCGCGCGGCCCGCCCGCCCAAACAGAGAAACTCCGCTCAAATTTCACTGCATCCCTGCCTTGTTTTTCGGCGCCCGCCCCGTATAGCTAGATGCGTGCGCGCGTATGTTGATACTTTCGCTATATTTGTCACTTGTGCTACGATCTGACCTGGCTGGCTGTCATTACCAAGGTCACCGTATGACGTTGGATCAGCTGATTTACATGCACATTATGGACAATGCATCGAGACTTATTGCGTTGTTATCGGTTAGTCAAATTTGTAATTAAAAATTAAAATCGTATATTGATTAATCCAAATCACTAATCTAATTCAATTACGCGTTCTTAAAAAAACTTTTTTAAGGAAAGTTTTATGGAAACCAGTTTTATTATGGAATATTATACCATCAAAACCAGAACATAATTTTAATTCGTAACATCGAAAAAAAAACAGCTCTTTTTTTGGGCATGAATCTCGATATTCTGTTTTTAAAGTACGGAGGACTCACTAAATAAAATTAGTCAGTTACTGAATAGGCCCTACAGAACTAAGAAAATTTGCATCTCTTCGTAAATGCAACAAAACATTAAGAGGCCAATAGAATTTTCAGACTGTTGTTTTTTTCAATCCTGTAAAAATTAGTTACATCACCTAACTGATTTACTGAAATAAAAAGCAAGGTTTTAACAAAAGCAGTTAGCAGTTCGGCTCCCGGCAAAATTGGGACACAGAACTCTGGCCTATTATTAGAGTGTGACTCAGTTAGTCCACAGTGAATACGTTCAAACTTGCGGGAAAAGAAAATATTTTCGGCAAAGAATGCCGACGCCCACGCATTACTCGCTGACGGTGCCTGGACGTGAACTACAATAGATTTTCTGGAAACTCGCGAGTTTCAAGCAATGAATAGTATTACAAACAATTAGATGCTGATATTTGATCAAAATGATAACTTGGGAAGGATGCTAACAAATTCTGCGATGCTGACATTGTTAGTTTCACAATTAGACTCACAAATTATCGTTTTTTCTTCTGGGCCTATTGCAAATTGTTTAATGTCAATGTTTATAAGTTTAAATATTTAAACGAAATTATATTAGGGTATGGACTTTAGTATGGAGTTCAGTATCATAAACTTTTAACTTACCGACTTGTGGCACAGAATAGATAATCTTGTGGTAGGTACTTCAATCTGATAATAATGTGATACCAGATGACGTTTTAGTAATGTTTCGATTATTTGGGTCAATTTCAACAAGACATTTTTTTGTATCATTTCGGTGTTTTTTTTTATTTTCAATGTTATCGTAATAATCTGAATTACAAATTAAACTTTAGCCAGTTTTCTAATATGTGCGTGAGTGGGGATCAAATATCTTCACAACTCACTTAAATATTGGCTGTTGAATTTTTATGGGTCCACTGAAATGAAAAGTGTCAACCGAAATGAAAAAAATCTCAACCGAAATGATAAAACTGTCCATGGAAATGAGAGGCAGTGCACTGAAATGAAATAAGCCCACCGAAATGATACAGCTAAGAACAACCGCGCGGAATATTTAGGGTTCCTTACATTAATATTACTCGCGTAAAATAAAACGGCAAACATCAAAATTATCCAAATCAGTTTTTATAATGTTTAACAGACAAATTATTAAAAAAAAACGTCTATAACAAACGAGCTAAGCACTTTTAATCTATTATTTGTTGGTTTTAATTTACTAATATCGTAGGTTACATTTATGTTTTTCATATTAACATACACAAATGCCTACACATCAACTCGCATTAAACATAAAAACAAGTATATCACAAAAATATAATTTTATATTTGACCCAAGGATCTCTAAAATTTAACGGTTTTATAATTTCGGGGGTACATTTCATTCCGGTGGACCGTTATGGGTATTACAGTCCACCGAATCCACTGAAATGATAACACTGAGATGATAAAATAGAGGTTAATTTAACATTTTACTCTGAATTGAATAGGTAACAAAATATCAACATTACTCAAATAGAACAGTACTTACGGCGGACCGAAAACATAATTTTGAAATAAATTAAACGCATGTAGGGCGAGTTATAACGGCTACCGAAATGAAGAAAAAATTGTCCCCTCATCACTGAAGTGATAAACTTACTCTTTGGTGGGAAACCACAAGAACGTAGTGACCAGTACGTACGCACGGAGGGCTTGAGCCGGACTCATCCGAAGTGAGGAAAGTTGAGGGGAGCGCAACCACGCAGTATTTCCGGAGCTATTCCACCAAAACTTACTGTCCACTGAAGTGATAAATTTCTTCGGGACAAAAGTTGAGTGCTTGTCAAATGTATAAGAATGAAGATACAGGAACAAAAATAGTTTTTATTGATAGACTATACTATAACTTAATGATAGTGAACCCGATTTAAAACCAAGTAATGCATGTATTTGCATGAGAAGGTGTTTTGTGAGCGGAGTTGGGTGAGGGACAAGCCACTGTGATGATAAAATGACACTTTGTCAATTTTTTTTAAAATGTAATTGAAGCCATTACTCAACTATTTTTTTTGCCAAGGTAGGGAAGAACATACTTCACTAAAAGAAAAATTACAAAACCATAAAACAGTACATTGCACTACCGTTCTCAGCATTGCCGTGAATTTTTTTCGCTTGCGCAATTCACCCATTTGATGCAACCATTAGATAGATACCAGCCACACAGTAAAAACTTAGAAAAAGTTAACCTCGGGCTAAACTAAGGCACATAAATATTGTTTAAAGCTGATTGTGTTTCTTTCGTAATTCGTCAATAATTAAAAATCTCTTAATCGCCCATTGCTAAAATTTTGCAAGCCATCAATAAACAAAACGTCACAAAAACAAAGGAGAACTAAAGTGTCTCTTTCTGTATACCTAGTTAAAGCACGTATAGGCTATAGGTATGTACAGAACGGAGAACAGATGGCCATTGGGGTTGAAAAATTCTCGAATGGAAACCACAGATCGGCAAAAGCAAGCACAAAAACGCTGATTCGCGATAGATTTAGGCCGTTTAATGATCGTGCCGGCCGAAGGTCTTTGGGGAGACCAGTATGAAGACGATCAGGATTCTTAACACCTCCTTGTCTTCTCAGGGGCATCCTTCGCCTTCTCCATCTACGATTTCGACGGCAGCGGCAAGGTTGACGCCTTCTACCTCGGCGATGTCCTGAGGGCGCTCAACTCCAACCCCATCCTGGCCACGATCGAGAAGCTCGGCGGCACCAAGAAGAAGGGCGAGAAAATGCTCACCGTAACTATCTATTTTATTAGCATTTAGCTATATCGCTTAGTTTTTAGGCCTTAGGCTATTTCCAGGCTCGACCTTCTTTTATGCTATAGACTAGAATAAAAGCAATGTAAGATAATTGAGGATGATATCAAGTTTTTTGACTAGCTAAAATTCTTCGGTAGTTATTATGTTTTAAGGTCGTGCTCAATATTTAATTTGTCGACAGTTTGGCCTACTAGAAATTATAAAATGCTTTTTATATCTTTAGTAGGGGCAAATCGGTGATAGGCTGAATTTGGGAACTGGTCGTGAGAATATTTTTATGGCTGCTGCTGTGCTGCAGCTACCTACTCAGCATAATATCTTTGAATGATACATTAAAATCTATTCAAAACAATGTGCCACGGCGAAAGTTAACTAGCAACTCAAGGTCTAGAAAAAAAATCTTCTAAAACATTATACTTTCATGACAGTTGTTCTCTTTTCTTACAGGTCGAAGAGTTCCTTCCCATCTACAGCCAAGCGAAAAAAGACAAAGACCAGGGATGCTACGAGGACTTCCTGGAGTGTCTGAAGCTGTACGACAAGAACGAGAACGGCCTGATGCTGGGCGCTGAGCTTACACACACACTTCTCGCGTTAGGTAGGTCATAGTAACCCAACGGTTCCTTACCTTTTCCAGCCGCAAATCAAGCACAGAGCCAAGGACCACTGAGTGAAAAAAAGTTCAATTTTCAGACAGTATTATGTTTTAGTATTCCTTAATTAAATTAAAAAGCAAACTTTTGAAGGTTGTAAACATTGGTAAGATAGTAGATACGTATGTCTGCGGACCTCCAAACATATGCCTGCGGTCCTCCAGGGGCCCGCAGACCACAGTTTACGAACCGCTGTATTAACCTACTGTCTAGTATTTTTTTTTATGGCCGAGCATTTTTTAATAACGTGCCGAGTAGTCCACCAACGCCGTTGGAATTCTCATAGTAACCTATCAAAAAACATGGTACCTAGCAAAACTTTCGCGTCTATGCCGTTACATTTTGTGCTAATTTGAAACCAATAATAGAATACATAATAGAATACGCAGGTAAAAAAGGATGAGAAGAGAGGAGGAAAAGGAATGTGAGATGCAAGTTAGAGATTTCACTAGAACACATCGCTATTTTGTACGGTAGCGTAAGAATAAGAACTGATCTGGTGACTCTTCAGGAATTCCTAAATTTACATTCCTAAAACCTTCTATTCTAATAACTCTACAAATATTTTGGACCAGTGTAACTATTGGACTCAATGACATACACATAGTGTTGGCTTGCTGCCATATTTCTCAATGTGCATTAAGGGATCTACCTATTTAGTTTTAGCGGTTTCCATTGTTGCTTGGCATAGATTCTGATAATACAGTAATGTTTTACATACGCCATTTGATACAAATAAAAAAGACATGTCGAGCTTAAACTTGTGTTTATTGCTGACTTTTACTCTCGGGTACATTTATTTCTTCGATAAATCTTCACTCGAAGAAAATATTTTTCCATACAGTATTTGATTGGCATAAGCTGATGTAAGGAAAGAATAGAAAGAATTCTTAGAAATTGATAGATTTTTTCTTTGTCACCAGGTGAGAAGCTCGAGGACAAAGAAGTCAATGAAGTCGTAAAGGACTGCATGGACCCTGAAGATGACGATGGCATGATCCCCTATGCGCGTGAGTATTTCTTTAAATCACTTCGTTTTTTTTTGTAGACTTCTCATGTATGCATTTAATTGTATACGAAGTTGGATTAGACTGCCCCCCACATTGATTAGTGTATATAAAGATTGGTAATTTAATTCACTTCTACATTAGAGTTAATCCCCAACACATCCTGTTAATGCACTGTAATCATTTGTATTTAGTATACCTACCCAGTGGCGTAGCTAGGTAACCAAGGGCCCTGGGGCAAATAAAAAAATGGGGCCCCACATCTATGTAAACTGATCATT
>BHDV01002314.1:80630-98766 GCA_005406045.1 Adoxophyes honmai | reverse complement strand
ACGACTATTATAGCTAAGCGTCCACTTGTCGGTATCGTACGCATCGGACTTATCGCACGCAACGGATCGTAGTATTCTTTGTATAGAAACTCATACAAGTGCGTCCACCTGTCCGCATCGTACGCATCGCATTTTGCCAGACATCTGATTGAATCCGATGCGTCCGATGCGTGCGATGCGGACCTGTGGACGCTTAGCTTTTGAGTAAGCATGACATTTTCGTAGCCACATCTAGCATAATATTGGGTTTAGAAATGATAGAAAAAAAGGGAAATTTATATACTTATTACGAGTACTAGCCAGTCGCTTAAAGCATACCTCATCCTATCTCCTTACTCGCCTTTTCTGATATCCACTGAAGAAACGGAGAGGTGTTCTCATATCCCGTCACCATACGAGAATCGGATACATTTATTTATAATGGCAACTTTATATTAAAGATCTACAAACTAATTAATTACCCAAATAAAGGTCACTTTCGTACGCGCGTACAAAACGCCTAATCTACAGCACTGCGGCGTGGGATACTACCTGATACTTTCTGATGTCCTGGTAAGTCAGCGGCTGGCTTGGTCTACCTCGCGCCTATTTTTTTCTTCTCACGCTGTGTTGTTCTAAGCAGGATGGAAGGGTGGAAAGGTTATAATCGCCCTAAGAGGCGACTAAGGAAGGTATATTTTAGGCGGCAGGCTTAGCCTGTCACAATAGTACCATCGAACCAATTATTATTGGTGATTACTGACCCACCATAGAACCTTTTCACAGTGAACGTCATAGTGATACATTGCATTGATTAACAAAGGAAATGTTTATGACGTTTATTGTGACAACGTTCTGCGGTGGGTCAGGAATCAGTTGGTTCGATGGTACATCTTAACTTGCAACCTAAAATATACCTACTAGAAGTGGCTATGGTTATGTCTACGTAGCATTTTGTATTCTCTGTCTACGCCACTTAAGAATACAGGCGTGTTGCATGTGCCCGTGTGGTGCCGGGTTAGAATAGCACCTCCCCCTTTCTTCCCGTGGGTGTCGTAAGAGTCGACTTTGGGAAAGGGTTAGTGTATTGTGGGCGATGGGCTAGCAACCTGTCACCACAATATCACGTTTTACCATCTGGTTACCCTTAATTTGCTAGACGTGGCGCTTGATTTCCGAATCCATGTGCTCTGCCTACCCCTCATGGGAATACAGGCGTGAGAATATGTATGTATGTATGTATGTATGTTTTTATGTAACCCCTCAAATTTTAAACAATTAACTTGTAAAACGTCTCTCCATTCCGCATATATCAAAATGCCAACATCCAAAGGCTGATATAAAGAGCATAGCGAAAAGTTGCTAATCACATTTTATCAAAGTCGAATCTTGTCGACATTGTGCGAGTTCCTTATCTGACCTGATTGCATGGCAAATTGTTCATGAATAAATAATATTGTAAAAGAGCACTTAAGGGGGAGGATTTCTTGGGAATAAACGGATATGAGTGACAGTAAAGGATGCTTGTTTAGAAGATACGAGACAGCTGCATGGTGTACGGAGGGCTTTATTTTATATCACACGCGTACAAGCTGTTATAGATCTGGAGTATTATATAAGCAGTTATAGAAGATACAAAGGAATTACAAAGCCGGCCAAGTGCGAGTGGATTCGCGTTCGAAGGGTTCCGTACCAAAAACACCAAAGAAATCACGATTGTTGTACAGGAGTCGCCGTAAGTAAATTGTTTTCTTTTTTTTTGTGTTTTTTTTTTATATAGTGTAAAACTAAATTTGTGGGAATTTTAACAGTGTAGCTAGCACGGTTTATCAAATACAGCCTGGCGACATACGGACGGAGAGCAAAGTCTCAGTAATAAGGGTCCCGTTTTCACCCTTTGGGTACGAAACCCTAAAAAATTTATAAGGGCTTTATAAAATCAAAATCAAAGAAATTAAAATAAAATTAATGTTAAGAAAATACGTGCCATAGCTGTTATTGCTGACAACAGTCATAGTAATTTTTTATAAATATAATATTGATTTTGTCCTGACGTACACACATCACACGTGATCCCAAACGGGGTTGACAGAGCACACGAATTCTTAAGTAGATAGGGTTTATACTCCAATCTTGCAGTTTTATTCTTCCTTCAAACATAGTTCTCAAAACAGCACAATCATTCATTGTCACGCAAAATATCGAATTGCCCACGTTGGGATGAAATGGACCCATTCATCTTACAACGAGAAGCATCAATGCCATTAAAGATTTTAAAAGCTTTTAGCATATTGTGGTGTTGGATCCGGCGAGTTTTTAATTTGTTTAGCGAAATTGGAGTTACCGAAGCCTGAGATAATTACATACATACATACATACATATCGTCACGCCTCTTTCCCACAGGGGTAGGCAGAGACTACTTTGTTCCACTCGCTACGATCCTGACATACCTCTTTTGCTTCATCCACATTCATCAATCTCCTCATACATGCTCGTCGGTTACGGGTACTCTTGACCTGACCTGTTTCTAAAACGTCCGCGATTTGGTCACGGAACGTCCGTCTAGGTCTTCCCCTCCCACTGCACCCATCCACAATGTGGATGTGAGATAATTAGTGGTAATAATTACTTTAAAATTATTAATACTTAGATTAGTTTAAGTTTAGCGTGATTTTGTCTAAAACCAATCCGCCCACGCGGTATCGGATTACGAATAACACCTCTCCATTTCTTCCGTGGATGTCGTAAGAGGCGACTAAGGAAATAGGTGAAGGTGTATTTTAGGCGACATCCTTGCAATCTTTCACTATCTACTAGTACTAGAGTACTAGTATACCTGCCAACTCAAAACCTAAAAAAAAGCTAAAAGTGGCCACGAAACGTGAAATAGTGGATTTGCCTACTCCATTTAGGAATACAGCCTTAGTCGCCTTTTGCGACAACCACGGAAGAAATGGAGAGGTGTTATGCTAAATCCGACCCCACACGGACTTACGGACGGAAGTACATTTTATAAAGGAAGTATAGTTATTTTTAAAACGGCACCTATAGAACAATGTTATCCACACAATTTGCTTACAGTTTTGGATAAAATAATAACGCAATTACATTGATTGCCCTATAAAATATCCTAAACTCGATACATACAATCATCCGCCTGCTCTGAACTCAAACTTTTAAAGTTTCATCACGTCCGTCAATCCGTCTGTATGTCAGATCCATTTTTTGTTATTTTCCGCAATCACATCACAATTCCACACAACCGTCGCCTTAACACGAGATTCTATTAAGCTACTCCCCGATTTTAATACACTTTCCTTAGAAATTGATACAAAAAAAATATTAACTCAAATCAAGACGGGACTTGAGTACGTGATCAAAATCCTAACTCGACTGTAACTGGCAGGTATCGCTTTTCACATTTATTATACCGTAAAAGTGTGCAACATTGCCTATATGATGCAATTTTGCCTGATTTGAAAAACTGCTATTATTTTCCAAACGGCTATGTATTTTTATGATTGGGTAATAGGAGAAGTACCGTTATTTATCTGGCAACCCATTTTAGTAGCTTTTGTGGCGGCAACGCTGACAACTTTTGAATAAATCCCTATTAAACTGCAGGAAGTAAGTGCATATTTTTTTAGTAGGTTAGTAACTTTTGTTCTTGCGGATAAAATATCAAATATTATGACCCCTTGAGTATTGATATGGAAAGAAAACATGTTCTTTTCATTGTTTTCATTGGTTTTGAAAAGTAAATGTACAAATTTAACACTTAAACGATGCTAGGCAATGTTGCGAAGGGAATTTTGAACACTTCTTCCTCAAGTTTGCCTAGTGCTAGGGTTGTAACCAATTAGTTAAATAAAATATTTTTTTGGTCTATTTAACCCATATAATGTTTAATTTAATTACTATCAGGTGCTCGCATAATTTCTCTTTCAATGCATCATTTTTTTATGGTGTTCGTTTATAAATACAGTACTTGGTATTTTTTAGCAGATTTATGTTTGGCACAACCCTAACTGCGTTCAAAATTTTGTATCGGAATATATTGAAATGCTCCCAAACGCTCCTCAACTTTGCCTGCCGGACAGAAAAATACACATTTGATTGTTGAATGCTTTTGACTGTTTTCTAAAAGTTAACATAACAGTTAAGAATTAAAAAATCCCATCCTTTTAAATAATCTCGCAAGTAATAGCTTAGATATTCTTCTAGGCAATGTTGCAGCTTTTAGTTCCAATTTTGCCTACGACTTTGAATGCTTCTACTACTGAAAATAAGAGTATTTTAGTAATAATGAACCATAAAATCCGTAGCTTATGGTCTCATTTCGCTTGCATAGCGACGAGGCCCACAGATAACGTACACTTCAAGAAATATTGTCGAAAAACATGAAATTTCGTGCAAAGTTGCACACTTTTACGGTACTCCATCTCTGAAGAAGTTTTTGTGCTGTCGTTTTTATGTTACTTACTGCAGTACTAATAAGATCAAATGGGACACCTCTCCATTTCTTCCGTGGCTGTCGTAAGGAGACTAAGGAAATAGGTTTAAGTATTTTTTAGGTGACAGGCTAGCAGCCTGTCACTATTATACTACCTCTTACATCTGTTTTCAAACCCAAAATGATGCTAGAATAGCTGCAAAGCATAAAATAGTCTTAATCATGGTTATGTCTATTTCACGTTCCATGTGCTCTGCCCATATTTGGGACCATAGACGTGATTATTATGTATGTATTTCCAGGGAAGCCGTGAGAGGCGACTAAGGAAATAGGTTCAGGTGTATTTTAGGCAACAGGCTAGCAACCTGTCACTATCTTAACTAATCTTCCAACTCATAACCCAAAAAAATAGCTATAAGTGGCGACAAAACGTGAATGAGACTTGTTTTTTTCTATGTAAGTACATTTCGTGTGCTCTGCGTACCCCATTTGGTAATACATGCTTAATGTATGTATGTATGGGAGGGTAGCCAGAGGTCTTAGAATCACAAGCGACCTAGTATGACCACTTTACCTCTTAAATTGCACTCCTCCAGCTACCCTCCCTACAGTACAGTCGACCAAGAAATTGGTCTACCCCCTCAAGATCGATATTCATTTGAACCTTATGAAACAACAAGGTCGATTTCCCCTCGCCATAATATTACGACAGTGACAATGTCAACCTTGTGATAATTTTGATCTCATAGAAACCTTTGTCAAAAGTGGTAGACCACTTTCTTGGTCGACCGTACCTATACCTAATTCACGGAAACAAGTTAATGAGAAAATTCGAAATTCAAAATTCACTTCTACTTTAGTAGCCAGGTGTGACCACGTTTTTCAAAATTGTCAACCGTAGACTTTTTGCCTTTGTCATTTGTATGGGATTACGTGATATAGATTGACGGCCGAATAGCCCAGCGGTTAGAGAACCTGACTGTGAAGCTCGAGGTCCCGGGTTCGATCCCCGGTCGGGGCAGATGTTTGTATGATGAATACGAATGTTTGCTTTCGAGTCTTGGATGTTTATCTATATATAAGTAAGTTTATCCGTTGTCTAGTACCCATAACACAGGGTTGCCTAGTTTGGGACTACGTGATTGGTGTAAATATTGTCCAATATTGTCCAGTGATAGGGAGCGCTATATTAACTTGTTTCCGCGAATGGGGCATGTCAGGCTCAAAAGTGGTGACAAAACATACATCGACACAGTTACTGGCTATCAATCGATAGCGCCCTACCACCGATTGGTCAGCGCGTTGTGCCGCCGTAACCAAGGAGGCCTCATCAACAATTGAACATTATCGACCAGCGTCGTATGGTAATTTACTTCGGCTCACGGATTGATAGCTGTTCCATTATGTCATAGTTCATAGGTGTTATTTAACACATTCACTGTCCCCGTACAAAACAGTATGTCATTGTCACAAGTCCAATTGTTCATCTGTGTATGAAAGTGTGGCATCATAGTGGGAGCATGGACTTGTGAAAAAAGCTTCTTGTCCCCACATTGGGGGCCTTCCGACAGGGAACGTGTAAAAGTTATATTAAAGTAAATAATTTTAAACAAAAAAAAACCGACTTCAAATTAGCAATATTTTGAAAGTATTCTGTTTACTGAATGTAAAATATTGACTTCATCGACAAATAACCGAAAACGCCGTACATCTCCATATAAAATTTGAAGAGTTCCCTCGATTTCTACAAGATTCCATCATCAGATCCTGGTGTCGTTCCATTGAGACCAATTTCGAGTTATACCCTTTCGATTAAAAAAAAAATTTGAAAATCGGTCCACGGGTTTTCGAGATATCGAGTAACATACACACAAAAAAAAATAAAAAAAAATAATTAGGTCGAATTGAGAACCTCCTCCTTTTTGAAGTCGGTTAAAAACGCTGTGTGGTGTCAGTATGGAATGGCTTCCCCATTTTTTGGATGGATGTCGTAAGAGGCGACTAAGGAAATAGGTTTAGGTATGCTTTAGGCGACATGATAGCAACGTGTCACTATTGTACTCCCTCTTCCATCTGTTTTCAAATCTAATATTATGCTAGAAGTGGCTGCGAAGCGTGAAATAGTCATAATCATGGTTTTGTCTATGTCACGTTTCCTGTGCTTTGCCTACCCCATTTAGGAACATAGGTGTGATTGTATGTGTGTAAGCAAAGCTGATAGCCGTGGTAGCCCAGCGGTTCGACCTCCGGGCTCACACCTCTGAATTTTTCGGAATTTATGTGCGATATCGAATTTGATATTTACCACGAGCTATTCGTGAAGAAAAACATCGTGAGGAAACCTGCACACAGCGACGAAGCAATTCAATGTTGTGTGTGAAGTTCCCAATCCGCACTGGGCCCGCGTGGGAACTATAGCCCAAGCCCTCTCATACTGAGCGGAGGCCTGTGCCCTGCAGTGGGACGTAAGGCTGGATGATGAAGCAAAACTGAACTTTTATGTCAAAAGTCTTTCGATTTGGAATTGATGTGTTGAAATTTTGTACTGCGTTAACAGTGTGTGGACGTATATTTATCGATGGTACCAAGGGTAGTCGTGCGCCGGTATTAGTTTCGTTGACCACAAGTTATCTGGCATATTGCATATTCGCATGATTGCTATTTTAAAGAGGCCTTAGGTGACGCCAGTGATCGTAAGAACTGTTTTTAAGACGATTATTAGAGAGTTTCAACCATCTTAGGTATTTTCTATATTATCTAGAGTTTCTAGAGTCTAGACACTTTTCCGTAAAAATGGCCGAATATTATTTTAACCCTTAGGTGCATACGGTATCAAAAATGATACCATGTCTTTTCACCACTCTAAAATATTTTTATTCTTTCTCGCCACCTTCTAATACCAGTATTTTGTTACCTTTACTCAAATACTTCAAAGAAAAAAAAAGAACTGTTGACAGTTCTTACTAGGGTTCTGACTAGGGTTGACCCTAGTACAGCCATTTTTATACTAAGTGTCAAAAGTTTGAATTGTGCGGCTACTTTTTGCAAAAGGTGAAATTGCAAGTTTTCATTTTTTTTTATCTGGCGGATCATAAGATATTTCCTATCGGAAAAATATGTATAAGAAAGGTTAGTATTTATATTTATCGGGCATTATAGAAGTTTTTGTGAGATTTGTGTTAATACAATAGTTTTTTTGAGTTTCCAGTTGGTATCGAAAATGATACTCCATGCGATGACGTCTTTTTTTGTAGTATCAATAATGATACTCCATGCACTACGCTAACTTTTTCTACTAGCATGGTTTATAGGACTTTTTGAGTTTTTTATACTTTACCATTTTTTAGCAAGTAGTGTGGGCATGTTAATAAAAGCTTATTTACATGCCCAACATCACCACATAGGGTTTGTATTAGAAAAGGACGTAGAAGCATTGTTGATTCAGTTAGAAGGTGGAAAATTTTCGGAAGACAATGCCGAGTCCGAAGGAGATGATCTGGAGTTTTATTAATCATTCGAAGAACTGCAAACAATTCTCGAGGAAGAAGAGACAACAGAAGAACCTACAAGTATGCCAGAAGAATTAAATTTTATAGAAAAGCCTGGTTCAACTGAGTTTCCCAGATCCTCATTTTACTAAACGAGAACAGGCCATTGACAAGTTCACAAGATCCGTATATACCCATAAACACACAAAAACATGAATTTCATTTGTAGGTAATGTTTTGCGATTGTTTAAATTCTATTTTTGAAGTTAATGTTTTATTGACTAATTATTTTAGAACATATTTTTTTAGTGCTTGCTCAATGGAGTATCAAAAATGATACAAAGTGTTTTCGTAAAAAAAAATATATAAAAAAATGATTACGATTTTTTTAACTATTTTTCCTGGCATTCACGGCATTTTTCCATATTTCCCAACCACATATAATTTTTTCGTAAAAAAAAAATTAAATCATGCACCTAAGGGATAAGGTAAACGTCCCTGTGCTCGACACTAACCTAATACTTGGCACTTATATGGCAACCTTATGTCATAGTAAGACAGGAGACAGATGGGTGTCGTCGAACATTGGTACTTTTCCCTTGTACCACAGCTTGTTCCAAATTTGAAACAATTCACCTTATTCTTAGAATCATCAATCCATCATCTGTTAATCTGTTTTAAGAGGATAGGAGTCGCACCACTTCTCCATACAAACGTAGTCCCCTGTTTTCTCAGTGAATAATGACATTAGAGCAAAACTTTTTTTTACATTATATTTGTATATGTTGTGGCTATGCCCCTATGATTTGCTTTTATCGAAGCAAATGAAGAAAAAAAATTAAAAAAATTGAAAATCGATAAAAGCAAATAAATCATAGGGGCATAGCCACAACATATACAAATATAATGTAAAAAAAAGTTTTGCTCTAATGTCATTATTCACGGAGAAAATCTAAGGTATTCGAAAATTTCTATATTCCTATCCTCTTAAGGTATTCGAAAATTTAAATTAATGTTATACGGTATCGACATCTTCTTACTTAAAAAATACATTGAAATATTTATTTAAACGCTGACACAGGATACAGGTTTATTAATGTAGGCCATGTGCCGATTGCGTCTGAAAACATTTCACAGACGATTTTTTTGGTGAATTTCAGTCAGATCTCTCAAAACCACTTCACAACCTAATTTAACCAATCACAAAGTAAACGAAAAGTTAGCTAACAAAATAGCGGGGTGCTAACTGTTCTCGACGGAACTAACAGCTCAAGTGTTTCCAATTGTCGGCATTATAGTTGCACTAATTGTTTTGGAGGCGATCCAAATATTTAACCGAATAACGAAGCGCCGTTAGAATTATTATGAGTTTGTGGTCTCAATTAAATTCAGTTAATGAGATTGGTATTTGGACGACATAGTCGCAGGACATGTAGTTTCGTTGTCAACGTGTGTTCAAAACGATCGTGCAGTCGATAACGATTTCGTTTGCGAGTTAACGCGGAATTGTATGGAAACTGAGACAGCACCGCCAGCGGATCGTTTGCTCAACTGCCGCGGTCGACACGTCTCTTTACAATTCCGCGTTAATTCGCAAATGATATCGTCATTGAATTCATCGTCATTGAATTGATCTTGAAATTGCTGACTCAATAAATAAAAATGTAGTTGCACGCATGAAAAACAAGTGCTAGTTGGACTTGCGTACAAAGGGTTCCGTACCATTGACTAAGTAAAATAAAAGGTAGATTGCGGTTTACGAAGTAAAATCGTCAAAAACATGTTTGTTGTATAGGAGCCCCTTTAATTAAAATTGTTTTGATTTTAGTATTTTTGTTGTAGTGACAATACTAACACATAATCTGTGAAAATTTGTAACCGCCTAGCTCTTATGGTTCTTGAGATACAGCCTGGTGACAAACGGACAGACGGACAGCGAAGTCTTAGTAATAGCCCTTTTTCACCCATTGGGCGTACCCAATGGGAAAAAGGACTATTACTAAAATCTTATTTTTTTAAGGGTTCCGTCAACTCTTAAAAAAATAAGATGAAAATTATCTTCATACAAAAAAAATCGTACGAACTCATAAATATATTTAAATCTAATTATAACACAAAAAACACAACACAACGAAAAAATCAGTCAAATAAACCGCCCCGTGTCATTTCTGGCGCAAAGGTGCCCAAAACGCTAAACGCGTTTCCCCGTTGAACTGATTGCAGTTGTCCATTGGGACAACCTTTCCATACAAAAAAAAAATAGTATTATGACAGTTTGCAAAAACCGAGTACATTATCTAAACCTGTGTGTAAACCATTTATCTTTCGCCCGTTATCACAGAGAAGCTCAGCTAATTAATTAATCCCTATCGGTACGTCTGCCAAATTCCTTGGTCAATAAAAAACCGCTTGTATTCTGTCACAAACTCAAAATAAACAGTTGCATTGCAAGAGAATTCCGCAATAAAAGAGACATTCTTTACTTCGTGTAACATTCTTCGTATAGTTGAGATTTTGTACAGGTTATAATTATTCAGTTCAATTACATCCTACTGGGCACAGGCCTCCTCGCAGTATGAGATGGCTTGGGTTTCAGTTCCTAAGCAGGCGTAACGCACTAGAAATTTCTTAGAGGTATAAACACTATTGAATTATTTTGTAGATTGTGCTACAAAACGGGAAATAATCATAATTTTGCCTGTGTCACGTTTTGTTTGATTTGCGTATATTTGTAAAAACTTGCATGAGCTAAATAGGTATTTAAATTAGACATTTTGATAACGACTTATAAACACATTGAGCTAAACTCAATACAGGGTGAAATCAAATTGATGAAACCAAATGAGTGTTTCTATTTTTTTTTTTGACAATGAAAATATATGTTTATTAAATAACAACACAACTGTACAGAAAAAAAATGAGTGCTTCTTACTCAATTAATGCTAAACAACATAATATTAGTTCAATCGTGAAAATCAAAATGCGGCTTGCCGCAATACCAAGCGGCCCATTACGCGCTCTTTGGCAAAAAAAAAAAATTGCTTGATAAAATTTTACATGCCCATACTAAGGTAGAGTGACACTTATTTTTGAACACCATTTTGATTTCATTCTGTATAAAGTCTTATCAATATCATAGTCAAAGCTTCACAAAACCTCGTCAAAAATAACTCGAAAACAGTTTTCTCGCTCAAGACTTCCAACAATACCGCTAAAAATCGCCAACAATCGGAACCCGGCCGAAAAACAAGTGATTCAACCCGAATATATTGCATCATTAAACTGCAGATACAAAATAAAACGCGAACATGTGGGAGCGACCTCGGTATAATTATATTTCGGGACTGCAATCCGAGCGTCTGTCACTAGCCGAATACTCGTAAACTTACCGGGTTGAGTGCAAGACGGAGTCATTACGCGGTTGTTTTTAACTCTCAATTGTTTGTAGGATTTGTGAAGCATAAAGGGGAGTGTAGACACGTTACTAAGTGCTTCGGGCGATTAAATTTCATCGGATTTTTGACAATTTTTTTTTTGGTATGAAATGATAAACTGAAAACGTGTGTTAAAAAAATACGTACCATCGTGAACCGAGATTATTGAGCCACTTACCTATGTTTGTAACTTGGTCGTGTAATACTAATCCAATAGCTATAGGACAATCGGCGAGACATGATCCCTGACATGAGCCATGACAGTTCACGTTAGTGATGGGGCGTGTCGATGGAACTTAACTTTATTAAAGACGAAGGAGTTTTGTTCTGTTGTCGTTGAAGTGATTTAATTTTTTTGGCATAAATTAAAAACTAAAAAAACCTAAATTTTCCAAAAATAGAAATGGACCCATTTCATTTCCTTATCGTATAATTTTACCCAGTAAACAAACTTTCGTTTTGTGAATCAGGTCATTTATGTAAGGCCCGTACAAACCGAAAAGTTTTTTTACAAAATCCTTATTATTACCAGCAAAAATTTGGCCGGTAACTGTTTTAAATTTTTGTTAAAATCCCTCTATTTATGATATCTTTGTGCATCTATTGGCATAGTCAAATCAGTTTGAGTACGGTTATTATTAAAAATGCAGGGCGATAAAATAATGAGGAGATAAACTGTTTTGCGAAATTATCTCAAAAATCTCAGTTTAAGTTTTGCGGCGGTAGGAAAAATGGTGGATGTCTTTGTTATTCATTGGAGTTTCATTATTTCAATATTTTCCTTTTGTCAGACTTCCCGTACCGAAATCCACATTTCTTTGTGACGACTCTGAGAGAAGTGATACCGCCTTTAAATAAATCAGCAGATTTCAGCGATGCCAATAAGTTTTTGCAAGTTGGCGTAAATATGATTCCGTATCGCAGCATTCGCAGCCACATCGAAGTCATCGGGATGGGTTACGGGGTATGCCCTGTTATGTTTCTTATTCTTTGGAGATGAGAGTATGTTCTTCTCCATCGAGGATTTGCCGAACTTCTCCTTTGTAATTCGGGAGACGGTAGCCTTTCCGATTCCCAGAGCATCAGCAACACGGTCGCGTACGTTCTCAATTGGCAACAAAGGTCCACCATTTTGTTGCTCGCGAGCAAAATGATCTCGCAAGCGCACCACAAACTCCAGCGTTTCACTGTTGAGTACAGTTTTACGTAGTCTTTTCGGCATTTCGCATTGCAGACAACTTAAATGATTATAAATCGAAGACGGAAAGTGTACTACTTTAGTGTATTTTGTGTACATTCTTTTCAACTTATCGACATTTTTATCGACATTTTTTTATCGATATTTTTCCACATTAGTCGATGTCTTCCAAACGAAGTAACTTTTGCAAGACGTAAACGTAAATTCTGGTTGAGATAATTCCTTGTAAATGTTAAGAATTGTTATAATTCCATCGAAATATCATTGTAATGAAATAAATCTACCTAAAATAAATAAACGTAATTTTTAAACGCCTACGGTTCGATTTCAATGTAACGGTGACGCCGCTACAAGGTTGTATCGTGATTATTATTGTCAGTGTCCCAGGGATCATTACTCGTCGATTGTTCTATAACATCTAGTCGGTCACATCGGTCATTGATTACACGTCTAAATTGCGAACAGTGGCAAGTGGCTCAACAATCCGTGTTATTTTTGTATGTATGTACCATCGAACCAATTGATTCCTGCCTGACCCATTATAGAACCTATTCACATTAAACGTCATAGTGACACTGCATTGCTCGACAGGTGAAATCTCAATAACGTTTATTGCGACAAAGTTCTGCGATGGGTCAGGAATCAGTTGGTTCGATAGTACCTATGCAATTTTTATTTCACAATATTCAAAGTTCGCGCTTCTATTGTAATCCATTTCAGGAATAGATGCGTCTGCATTGTTCTTGTTTCGACTTTTTACGTCTATTTTTGTAAAGGTGTGGAATTTTCACTCCATTTTCTATCAGTCGGAAAGTCTTTTGTTTGCAATATTTTGTAGCGAAATGATATTTTTTTGAATTTTTCGTTAATGTTTTTAGATGAAGTTATAGGTCTGATTCTACTCCGACTTCAACCTTTGACTGTATTGATTAAGAAATTTACTGAGACTGGGATAGCGAAAAGCCAATTTTGCGCAAGTAAAGTTGTGATTGTGACCAACAATATGGTAAATGTATGCATGTTCGACACCTAAACATAAAATGTTTCATAAATACAATAACGCCTATGTTCCCAAATGGGATAGACAGAGCACGCGAAACGTATCATAGATAAAACCAAGTTTCTTTCTCGCTTCGCAGCCACTTCTAGCACTCCTATACGCTTGTAACCTGTCTCTATTGTACTTTTTTTGCTTAAATCTAAAATTAAACTAAACGTCGCTACGAAACGCGAAATCATCATAATTTTCTTAAGAATGCTCTCCCTACCCATTGGGCATGATATGTATAAATTTATGTCTTCTTTCGCTTTTATCAGTCGCGGAAGCCGGAGTCAATAATCGCATAGCAATACAAACTGTATATTATACTTGTCTTGTCCTTTATGACATAACTGGGCGATCAAGGCGCATTGAGACGCACACGCGCAATGCGTTGACCTGCGCCCGCGATGATAACTCTGGGTCAACTTTGTGTATTACTTACTGTATTGATCATATGGATAAAATTCACATACGTTGAAGCTCATTATTAAATACATACATACACATAGCGCTGTATCCACAAAAGGAGGTGGTAGAGTACACGAAAATCTACATAGTCAAAACGATGACTATTTCACGTTTCGTGGCCACTTCTAGCATTATTTAGGACATAGGTTAAGGTATACTTTAGCTAGCAACCTGTCACTATTGTACCTGCCACCTCAAAACCTAAAAAATATTATGCTAGAAGTGGCCACTGTATTGATCATATGGATAAAATAATTCACATACCTACGTAGAAGCTCATTATTAAATACATACATACATCAAATGTATCCCCAAAGTAGACAGAGCACACGAAACGCTATGTAGACAAAACCATGGCTTTTTCACGTTTTGTGGCCACTTCTATCATGTTTTTTTAGGTTTTATGAGGTATAATAGTGACAGGTTACTAGCCCTTAGTACAGATGCATTATTAAATGGTTACATTTTATACTGCGGTGGGGTTTGGAATAACACCTCTCCATTTCTTCCGTGGATGTCGTATGAGGCGATAGGCGACTACGGAAATAGTTTAAGTTATACTTTACGCAACAGGCTAGCAACCTGGCATTATAGTACCTCTTAACTTTGCCTCTCTAGCGTTTTGTTTGCTCTATCTACCCCACTTGGGAATACAGAAGTGATATATGTATGTATGTATGTATATTTTATTAAATTAACGATAGTCGATGACTTCTGAAGTTCACTTTGAAAAACTTCGACTTGTATATAAGTTTAAAGCCAAGGTTACACTAGGGGACAAATGTCCCGCGACACGAGTCCCCAGCAACATCAGGCGAAGTAGCGCGACGTTGCCGGACTTCGCTCGACATGTCGCGCGACACAATGTCGTGGGACATTTTTTGTCCCCTAGTGTATCCTCGGCTTTAAAGTAAATCTCATGGGGTAAGGCAAAACGCGCGCCTGACATTTTCTGGCGTTTTTAGTTAGACAGTGACAGGCTAGTCTATCTCGCGAGTGACTCAACTCGCGCCCCATCATACTAAGACGGCTGATTGTGAATTTCTTGTAAAGGCCGTTGCAGTGAAAACTGCAATGAAAACTAATGAAAGAATGAATTAAGACAGGATCGAAATATGTTACATGAAATATTACTCATTTATGTTACATAAATACCGCTATCTTATGGATAACTATCAGGAAACGCGTATCAAATTATTATTCACATCTACTTAGAAACTTTTATTTACCAAACAAAACTTGCCAAAACTTCGCGCCAAAAGTTACCAAATACCGCACGTTTATTTACCCGCGCTATTACAAATATACCGACCTTTCACCACCCAATCCACATCAAAACCACTGACACAAGCACACACCACACTAAACTACTAATTAAATTAACTGCCAGTAATCACCCGAATTGTGCAAACTCACAAACTTTCGCCTACTCGCGGAAAAAGTTTCAATTCCGACACATGCGTAACTTCGTACGAGAAAAACAATATTAAAAGCAAGTCGCGCGCTCCACTCTTTCCCAGTAGTGGCTGACAACTGACCGTCCGTTAGGTATTTCACCCTGTACATGTATAAACAATTTATTTTCATAGACCACACCGCATCAAACACGCTCGTCGATAGAGCGCGAACGATGGCAAAAGCTATTAGAGCACCAATCGTCTTCATTTTTATCGACCACGATTATTCTAAATTTGAATTCCTGCCAATGGCGACGCGACATTTTGGCTGTTTGTTATTACTGGCCAGTTTCGAAATGAATAAACACTTGAAAAAATATTGTTCTGCTTTTGAAAGTGCGGCGCAATTGAAACCTGATTTGTGGTATTTTTGGGCTTCCGATTTGGCTGCCCGAGTGATGCTGCGAAGCAGAGACGTAATTTTTTTTTTTCGAGACTTGTTTGTACTGCACGGATTTAATTTAGGCAGCTATTTTAGCACTATATGAGTAGACAACATGAAAAAAAAGTAAGGTCAGTAAATGACAGCTTTCGTCAAAATGGGATATATCTAGAACAAAGAGAAATTTTCTGTTTTTCAATTTAGCGATGTCACTTTGACATAGAGTGGCCATGTCCTTTAAGAGTCGAACGCTCGGACGTTTACCTTATTTTTTTGTAATAAAGTACTATTAATTTGTTAATACAAAATATATATTATTATGTAGGTGTACTAGCAAAGATAATACTAAACTAACTAATTATAAATAAATGTCTTTCGAATACCTTTTCTAAAAATACATTCCATCCATTAGTCTTAGTATCTTAATTTTCCTAAAAAAATACAATGATTTTACATTTCAATTAAAATGGGGGAAAATCAGTAAGCTTTTACCTAATTTATCCTTATTAACTTTGTGTTTTCAATACAACGCCTACGCAGAAAAGGTATTGGGCATGCAGTTTTGTGACAACGTTCCTCATTTAATTTAATTTAATTTCACTTCATTTAATCTCATTTCAGCCCGTGTGGTGCCGGGTTAGAATAGCACCTCCCCCTTTCTTCCCGTGGGTGTCGTAAGAGTCGACTCTGGGAAAGGGTTAGTGTGTTGTGGGTGATAGGCTAGCAACCTGTCACCGCAATATCACGTTTAACCATTTGGTTACCCTGAATTTGCTAAACGTGGCACTGGATTTTTGAATCCATTTGCTCTGCCTACCCCTCATGCGAATACAGGCGTGAGAATATGTATGTGTATGTACGTAATCTCATTTCACTATAGTGGAGTTAGTACATTGTCATCCTTTCGACGAACCATTGAAAATAACATAAAATTCACAACATTAATACAAATTATAATAACTTTCCAATGACACAGTCATCAAAACTTACTTATATTAATCTAGTAGCAACACTGTGTACAAAACCCCGCTGTATACTAATTCCTCTCTTGCTATTACATAGTAAATAGCACTACCCCAACCGCATTGCATAAGTTTGTAATAAACGTGGAGAACAATAAATGTTATTGGCATGTAGCACTTTTCACAGGAGTGTACAGAGATTTGTATAGAGAGACTTCTGAACGAGCCAGTATGAGAACCTTATAAGAAGCTCGTACAAAACATGAAAAAAGCAAGACACACTGATGTTGGAAATGTTGCTCGTTTAAAGTCGTTTAAAGTAAACAAGCCAGTCTGAGTAATAACATTCCAATATAAATGTAGATATTAAAAAAAGTAAAACAGAATGTCAAGTTACGGAGCCAATATTATTGGAATTGACCTATACTAAAAATTGCTAAAAGCTTCAAACATTAAAACACCCGTTTTGTGCACCCTGAATCTGAGCTGAAACAATCTGAGCGTAAAAATCAAAATAAAGGACAGCATTATTAGGTACGGAATAAAAAAAGAGCTCAGAGACGCTAAAAGCAACTCCGGTGTATAAGTTTAGTGATTTATGTCAAGGCGACCACAAAGGTACGCTAATGCTGTCATTCATTGATATTGTTGTTTTACGATTCGTCCTGGCAACCAAGAATCAATATTGGACAATAGGTTGGGTGTACATCAGGCTCACAGAAATAAAACGTTTCTTTTTTGTTTTATTTCACTACGAGTGAGTTTAAGGTAGTTTTATGTTTAAATTAACATCAGGCTTTTGATTCAAAGATTTCAGATCTCCCGTCGTAACACACGTCCGCAAGTTTTTTTTTGTTTGAATAAAAGTCGTAGATGCAGATAAATATAATCTCTTTGTACTGATTTAGTACATACATACGTCTCGCATGTATTCCCAAATGGAATAAGCAGAGCACACGAATGCTAGGTAGACAATTCCATGAATAATTTGCATCTCCTAGCCACTTCTAGCATATTTTTTAGGTCTTAACTTAGTATATACTAGCTTTCCGCCCGCGGCTTCGCCCGCGTGGAACTCGTTTATATTGCGGTATAAAGCACAAACTATAAGAAAACTTCTCGTTTCAAACGACACACAGCGCCATCGATCTATCATCTATCGATCGATATCGATCTATCATCGATTAATATCGATCTATCAAGCAAACTACATTTTTGTTTTCCCTCGGGAACATCAATTTTTTCCGGGATAAAAAGTACCCTATTATTTAA
>BHDV01002314.1:55069-78172 GCA_005406045.1 Adoxophyes honmai | reverse complement strand
CATGTCTTGCACCTTTTGGTATGTGTCTAAGTACACGTACTTTCGCTTTTAGGGTGGATAAATCATCAAGCCTGGCAGTCTGATTAAATCTTAAATCAAATTAATTTCGTAGAAAGTATATCTTAAGTAAATAAGTTTTTGATTAAACTTGAGGTTACTTCACCTCTCGGAAACGTACTGTTTCTTAAAATAGGGTGCACCAACTACAACCCCAGCACAACCAAGAAGGGGGCAGCTGAATCCGAATGACCAGAATCGATACCATTTTAATAATTGAACGCATCGGCCGATGTCCGAACAATTGCCCCAACTGTATGGTAAACAGTGTTTTACATGCAATCGATTGGTTGGCATCGATACGGGGAAAGATTCTGGCCGGCTAGAAAAAGAATGCCCGGTTGTAGTGGGACTTTAAGTAAAATATTTCGATGACTTTGAAATAGGAACACGGGTTCGAATTGATTTCTATTTAAAAGTCGCTTTTATTTTGTTTGGAGAATTGTATAGGTAGACGTTCATGTGATCGACACTGTACTTGTAAATGGCATGGGTACTCTATGTCAAAGCAATTTATGATTTAAATTCTAAGATTTTTTTTGTCATTCAAATTTAAGCCATGTCGGTGGCTATGTCATATACTAGTACAGCATCAAGTATTGGGACGTTTACCTATCTTATGTAGATAAAAGTGATAGAAAGCATATCATAACAATACACTTTTGTAAGTGTAATCCAAATTGGTGAAATAAAACAATACACTTAGTTATTGTATCAAATACCTACATACACCAAATTCAAAAGCTCATAAATATAAGAAGCAAAGTTTAGTCACCATTTTCTCAAATTATTTTTAAATAATCTTTTTTGTATTAAAATAGAACAGCTTTATTCTTAATTACTGTCACAAATGAAACTTCTTTGCTCCGCAACAAAGAAATATAGTTAGCCAAACTACGATCAAAGAAAACAATAAGTAAGTAAAAATACTTCGCTTCAAATTAACTTCTGATAAATTCAAATACTCAATTTCATTGATTATTCAAGTAGAACATCGAGTAGGCACGCAGAAGATTCTTGTTTGGAATTTGTTAATTGAAAAAGTTAATTTCTCGGAGCTTCATTGAAGTTAATTATTGGAATTTGATTTGTTATTAATAGACGATTGGAAGCTAAATCTAAGTCAATTAGTCGGCACGTGTTTCATTTGTTGTGTCTAGTTTAACTTTGTCACGGCATAATTAATAATTATTAATACAACGCACTTCTAATATTATGCAGCGTATGAATCCTATACGACCATACATTTTAAGGTTCGTTAAGTACGAGCTCTATATCATTTACAAAAAATAACATTCACGCAAAACCATTGTGTATATTTTGGAACATAAAAGCCTTCCTTAGTCGCCTCTTACGAGATCAGCGGAAGAAATGGATTGGTGTTATTCTAAGCCTGACACCACACTGCCCGAAATGTGAAGTTGTTGTTTCGTCTATTTAGCGTTTCGTGTGCTCTGCCTACCCCATTTGGGAACACATTGTGATGTACGTTTGTATACACGAAACCCTTACAGACGACTTAGCACAGTACGTCTAGTATGTTCATTTCGATGGTGCAGTCGTTAACGAATTCGTTTGCGAGTTATCGCAAAATTGTATGGAAAGCGAGACAGCGCCGCCAGCGGAACGTTTGCACAACTGCCACGGTCGACAAGTCTCCATACATTCCGTGACGACTCGCAAACGAATTCGTTAACCACTGCACCATCGAAATAAAAATAATAGACGTACACAGAAAGGCGTGAGTGACAGGTTGTGTCTGTCACTGTCTATCTAGAGACGTCAGAAAGTGACAGGTAGACTATACCGCGCGTGTTGCTGTACTACAGCTAAGCCTAGAGTCGTTAAATGGATTTTTTTTTCATAAAGATTATCATATCAAAACTTCCCTAAATTAGAATAAGAAACACCTCTCCATTTCTGCCGTGGATGGAGAGCAAAAAGAACATTATAAGTTTGACTTTAAAGTCTCTCCGTGTGTGTCTGTGGCATTATAAGCTCTAAACCGACGGACCGATTTTGATGCATTTTTTCCCAATCATAACGTTTTTATTCAGTACGCGTATATCTGATGCTGAGGCGCGTAGCTCCAGATGATAGGTCACAAATTGGCCTAAAACATGTCTAGCTAATCTAAAAAAAAGTGAGTAGATCCATTTTGTTTGACTATGAGTGAGTCTCATGGTAGTTTTATGTTAAAAACATTAGAGTAACTAATTTCACTACCTATCTGACAATAACAATCTATGTAGACAACTATCAGTAGGTAGTGTATTGCCGTGTGGTGTCGGGTTAGAGTAGCACCTCCCCCTTTCTTCCCGTGGGTGTCGTAAGAGTCGACTCTGGGAAAGGGTTAGTGTATTGTGGGCGATGGGCTAACAACCTATCACTACAATATCACGTTTAACCATCTGGTTACCCTGAAATTGCTAAACGTGGCACTAGATTTTTGAATCCATGTGCTCTGCCTACTCCTCTTGGGAATACAGGCGTGAGATGTATGTATGTATGTATCAGTAGATAGGTAATGAAACATACTATTCTGGGCTAGACAATGGCCACTGAGTATTATAGGGCAGTCTTGAGGCTTCCTAGCAAAGTAGGGCGTCGACACATTTACTACAGACTGCGTACTAACGTTTATGTTCTGAAACGGAATGATTGCAGCTTCAGAATAGGGATGAAAATAGAGTTAATAACAACAAAAAAATACGGGTAGGCCGGAAATTTATCGTAAATATTTTACTAGTGGTCCGGAATACGCGTCTGAAAACCTCTGTAAAATGTTTCCTAAAAATTTTCATTATTGACCTTTTGGGAGACAAATGTTTCATCGCTTTTCAACTCAATCCGCCCTATGTTGTACAAACCTTACCTCCGGTGCTCAAGCCCGCTAGCCAGCGCGTATGCACCTGCAATTGTTCGACATTGCGATGCTAGGCGGTTGACTGAGAGCTGGAGTATAAAAGACTGCGCAGTATTTTCAGATATTTTTTTTCCTTTGACGAATAAGCGGATCCGTTGTCTGTAGTTAATTCTATAGGGATTACGTATCTAGAAAATATAAAATTACCGGGTAAAAATACTTCACAGGTGTTTTCAGCCGCGTTTCCCCGACCATTGCTTAAAATACATACATACATACATAACCGTCACGCCTTATTTCCCTGCGGGGTAGGCAGAGACAACAGAGCGCCATTCGCTTCTATTTTGACATACTTCTTTCGCTTCACTAACATTCATCACTCTCGTCATACAAGCTCGACGGTTTTGGGTACTCTTAATTTGGCCTCCCTTTAGCACATCGCCGATCTGGTCGATATACGTTCTTCGAGGGCGCCCTCGACCGACTTACCCCAACACACTTCCCTTGTAAATTTGCTTACATACCCTTTCTTCATCCATTCCCTCCACATGCCTAAACCAACGCAGCATACCTTTCTCTACCCTTGTTACAATACTCTCTTTCTGACCACACTTCTCTCCAATCACGCTTACAATATTTAAGGTAAATTTCCGGCCATCCTGTATATAACTAACCTGAGTTGAAATCTCACTGCTGGGCAAAGGTCACCCCTATGTTCTCCATTCCTCCCGATCCAGAGCGGTCTGGGGCCTGTCATTAAGAAACACGTCCAGGTCATCCCGCAATCTACCTGCCTTAGTCTAATAAGGTTAGGAAATGACCTCGGAATCCGAGATACCCAGCTGGAAGTTTTGTAAATATTTGCATATTGAGGCCCTAAAAGTTGTCTCAAAACCTACATATTCTAAGGTGTGAGCGACTATTAAATTTCAAGGTCAAAAGTCACAAAAATCTGTTTTTTGCGCTTCTTTTGTAAATATCTCATTTCCTATGGATTTTTGCTGTTTGTGTTTCTTATCAATATTGTAGAATACAAAATTCTCTACAAGATCTGTTTTTTATTTTTTTTATACGGTGAACCGTTTTCGAGATATAGGTCGGAGAGCGCGCGGTCACAGCATCACTTAAGGCCTTGGGTACTTCGATGGCCAAAACGACACAGATATTGTAAAACTTCAAAATGCTGCAGAAGTTGATGGTCGGGGGCACGGCCGTGCCCCCACCAAGTCGAGCGCGAAGCAAGCACTGCCGTTCCATCCTTTACTGGATCCATTTCGCTGCGTTTTCAGGCACCTATTTGAGCACTTCTGGATAAGACCAGAACGCTGAAATTTTTGTCATCTAGTAAGCTATAATTACATACTTAAAATACAAAATTTCAAATCAGCAGGTCATTTAGTACCGAAGTTAAACGAAAGCAAAGTTTCGCATTTTCGACACTCACTCACTCACTCATGATCATCAAAATAGAACTAGTACCTACTTCCCATAAACTCACAAAGCTGAAATTTGGTACAGAATTAGGGATTAATGACTACATAAAGGGAAAAATATAAAAATTGAGATAATTGAAGATCTGGAGTACCTGGTGACCCTGATTAGAAAGCACTAGAGCCCAACCAAACTACTGTCGAAATCGACATTCCTCCTTTACAAAAAATATTGAACTTAGTGGGTCACCTCATTTTACGTCAAAAATCGAAAACCTGCTGGTCTGGTACATAGAAAAAAATCAACTATAATTGCAAAAATCCAGGGTAGAGGGACACATCTTCTAATTTACGCCAAAAAACGAAGACAGTCAGCAGCCAACCCAAAGCCACATTGATTTAACTAATCAAATATTTATAATCATTGATCTATCGATAGTTCATCAAGTATATAATGGCGCGTTTTCGATCGGAGACCGGTCGACCCAAAGTGATGTTATGACCGCGCGCTCTCCGCCCTCTATCTCGAAATCGGTTCACCGTATAAAAAAAATAAAAAACAGAACTTGTAGAGAATTTTGTATTCTACAATATTGATAAGAAACACAAATAGCAAAAATCCATAGGAAATGAGATATTTACAAAAGAAGCGCAAAAAACAGATTTTTGTGACTTTTGACCTTGAAATTTAATAGTCGCTCACACCCTAGAATATGTAGGTTTTGAGACAACTTTTAGGGCCTCAATATGCAAATATTTACAAAACTTCCAGCTGGGTATCTCGGATTCCGAGGTTCTTACCTTAATTAACCTTAATTTATTAGGCTACCTGCCCCGTTGTCATCCATCTCATAGCACTCACTCTAGCATGTTTAGCCCACCGCAGTGGATGCATTCGGCTGACGTGGCCAGCCCAGTCCTTCTTCAACCTGGCCGTCTTTGCACCGACATCAACAGTACGCGTTTTAGAACGCATCACCGTGTTCCGTATCTGGTCAATCCTAAAAACAATTAATTTTTTATTTTGCTAGCGGAGAGTTCTTGTACAGAGATAACCTAGTAGCCAGAATTATCCACCAGCAACTTGCTCTTTGATATGATCTTAAACAGGTTTACATAACATCTCTCTCTACATTACTTCTGAGAATGTCGTAAGAGGCAACTATGGCTTAATAGGTTTAAATATGCTCTAAGCGACAGAGTAGCATCCTTTCTTAAAACTTAATAATATGCTAGAAGTGGCATCAAATCATGCAATAGTCTTAATAATAATAAAAAATAAATATCACTGGACAATATTTACACCAATCACCTAGTCCCAAACTAGGCAACCCTGTGTTATGGGTACTAGACAACGGATAAACTTACTTATATATAGATAAACATCCAAGACTCGAAAGCAAACATTCGTATTCATCATACAAAAATCTGCCCCGACCGGGGATCGAACCCGGGACCTCAAGCTTCACAGTCAGGTTCTCTAACCGCTGGGCTATTCGGCCGTCTCACAGTCAGGTCTTGGCTTTAACTATGTAACGTTTTGTGTGCTCTGTCTACTTCTTTCGGGGAATACAGGCGTCTGTAATGAGTCTGTCTAAGAGAACACATAAATTAAATCAGTTTTTTCCACGCCCAATTTCTTTTGATTTAGTCTAATCTAAATAATTAAAGTCTCATTATAATAACGAGGAACGGAAGCCAAATTCCTTAATAAAAGCGATATCATAACCCACTTGGAATAAACATATCGTGTTTTCGCCACCATTTTCTCGGACGATGTCATACACCATTAAGTCTTGAAATAAAATTTCATTCACACATACATAACACCTTTGGACACATTTCGAGATATCTTCAGACTTAGCTTTGACAATATAGGGTCGCGAATAGCGCGGTTTTCTCTCTGTCTGTTTGTCTGGCTACGTGCCAAGTTGTGTCAATGAACGATAGCTATATTCATGCATCAATCTCTGGGAATTTGACAAGGAGATGCCCTGAAGATTTGTTACGATTCTAACGACACCTTTTGCCGGATGTGAGAACAATTTTCACGAATGATGTATTATAGTGGAAGAGGGAAAATAACATCCATGGAGAAAGAGCACTGGCATAGTAAACTATAATAAGAAAGGAAAACAGATACCTATCTCGGCCTTTTTTTTATAAAAAGACGTTCTTTTTCTCAATTTGAATAAAAAAATGAAATCGTTTTACACCCAGAATCATAGGCGCATTTGATACCAATTGAAAAAAAAAATGTCCTAAATTTTTTTTTATTATTCCATTCCGTGTCCGCCATTTGTATGAGAAAAGTATTAATTTATTGAGGATTCTGATACGTATATTCATGTTGAATATAAAAATTAATGTATAGTTTAATTTTAATAGTTCCATTTTTATTTTGTTAACTTGTAAACTCCTTAGTTTGAAGTGACGTACCTAATAACTTTGATTGCAATTTTAAAAACTAAACCCATAAGCCCATAACTGCCTAGGATGTATAAACTATCCATATCTCCCCCGGGTACAATTTAGGCCTTTGTCATTATAGGATACACCCTTGTAACAGCACCATTGACGAGCAAGTGTGATGAATTAGAGATTATACCTACTGACCGCTGCGTAATAAGTATGTATTCAAAATAAACACCCACAATAATGTTAACGTTTAATAATAATTATACAGTGATAGAGTACTCATACAACAGCCTAATTGCACAGCCATGTATGAAAGGAAAACAAGCTTGAAATACGATCACGTAAATGATCAAAGGGAGAATTCTGTTAACTGCGTGTATTCGATACAGGATTATTATTTCATTGCTATAATAATAAATAATAAATACCTAGCTTAAATACGTCTTTTTGCTGAGCATAGGCCTCATCTGAAATATTAAACACCTATAAATATATGTATGTAAGAATGTAAGAATGTAAGATTATGATTGCGGATGAGAATGTAGAACAAGTAAAAGAGTCTGTATACCTGGGATCGGCGTTTACGAAAGACGGTAAGTGTGAAAGTGATATTGAAAGAAGAGTGAATGCAGGAAATACAGTCAATGGAGCGCTGCGCGCCTTCGTGAGCAGCCAGAAGGTGTCGAAAAAGGCGCGTCTGGCTGTCCACAGAGGGGTGCTCGTTCCAACACTAATGTACGGTAGCGAAAGTTGGGTATGGCAAACGAAGCATAAAAGTAGAATAAATGCAGTAGAAATGAAAGCGTTAAGGAGTATGGAAGGTGTAACACTGAAAGACAGAATACGAAATAGTGTGATAAGGGAAAGAGCTGGGGTGAAAGTAGATATTATAGTGATTAGAATTGAAAAAAGTATGCTTAGTTGGTTTGGACACATAGAGAGGATGGATGAAAGAAGACTGACAAAACAAATCTATACGGGGAATGTGGATGGGTGCAGTGGGAGGGGAAGACCTAGACGGACGTTCCGTGACCAAATCGCGGACGTTTTAGAAACAGGTCAGGTCAAGAGTACCCGAAACCGACGAGCATGTATGTATGAGGAGACAGATGAATGTGGATGAAGCAAAAGAGGCATGTCAGGATCGTAGCGAGTGGAACAAAGTAGTCTCTGCCTACCCCTGTGAGAAAGAGGCGTGACGATATGTATGTATGTATGTATAAATATATCCTAAATTAAATTACATCTAAAAAGGATCCCCGTGGCAACAAATTAGAATTTAGGTTATGTACTGTATTTTCTGAAAAACTTTGTTTCCTAGTGATGATACCACACGTATTTTTATAAAATTTTGCTCTGGTATTTTTCATAGTAGCATTTTTTATATTCTTATGCGTGCTTTAGCCTTTAGAAATCCGTGAAAACTTGAAATAACCTAAAATTTATACGGTAATTTGTCTGGTTCCCCGTGTGGTGTCGGGTATAGAATGACACCTTTTCATTTCTTCCGTGGATGTCGTAATAGGCGACTAAGGACATAAGTTAAGATATACTTTAGGCGACAGGCTAGCAACTTGTCACTATTATATGTACTTGTCACCTCAAACCAAAAAAATATTATGCTAGAAATGGCCATAAAACGTGAAATAGCCATCGTTTTGTCTATTTAGCGTAGCTGGCAGGCAAGCAACCTTAGTCCCTTCAATCAAAGTTTTAGCATAAAAATAGGTGATAGCCGTAGTAGCTTCGAAAAGGTTTTATGTGAGCTGCTTGTCCTTTTTTGAGAATACAGACGTAAAGTATGTAAGTGATCAAGTTATGCTGCAGTTGTACTGCAGTTATACTGCATTATTGCTGAAATAATCAGCATGTTGCAGGCAAAAGCATCCTGCTGGCAAAAGGCCAGGTTGCGTTAGATAAATACTACTTAGGCTTGTACCAGGACAAGTTTTACAAATAAAAAAACTTGGCTACGATTTTTTCAATCAGTAGGCGTTTTGTTAAGGCTCAGTTCCAATGGCTGAGATTTTTCAATCGGTTTATTTTTTAAGCCTTCCTCGCACAAAGCTAATAAAAAAAAACTAGTTACAAAATGGAATAAGTAAAGAGTTACAACAGCGTCACCACTCATACATACATACATAATTATTCTCACGGCTGTATTCCCATGAGGAGTAGGCAGAGCACATATAAATTATACATTATACATTGAAATTCGCACGTGAAGCTACTAATCACCAACTAGTAACTGAACTGATAAAGAAAGACGCGGATTGCCAGTCGCGAAGCCACTAGTAACCAGAGTTTCTGTGTTTTTGTTGCCAATTTAAATGTTGCTCTGCATTAAGTGACTAGTGATTAGATTATAATTAAAATAAGTATCAGCAAAATAACGTAAAATATGTAACTTTTGAGTAAACATTTTTTGAAGTATTTTCTTGAGCACTTCCAGTGACAAAGTTGTTAAATTAGCAACACTGTGAAACTGATTTGCGTTTCGTCGCATTCGGGTAGCGTCGTGCGAGAGGTACAGTTACTAACTAGTTTTTATACCAAGTTTAGTGCGACATATTTCGGGCTAGCCCGCAGCCCTTCATCTAGCCTTTGCCTAGACTAGTACCTACACTAAAAAGGGTATTTTAGTTCATTGCATAGAGGACAGACCCAGTAGAGTACTAATGTCATTTTGGTTGTTCGGAGAATATTCCGTCAAACAATTGAAGTTTGGGAAAGACTCCAATAGAGAGATCTCTTTCCAGGCAGATGTTATGCCTGGGGACCGAAGTCCGAAGAGAGGAAGTTGGAATTTGTATTTATGCAACCGAACGTCGAAACTCCGTAAGCGGGATGTAGGATTGTTATCGATATGCCATAGACATTCGTTGCAAGTAGTTCGGCCATATGACGATAGGTGGCGCTACGGCGCTACAGAAGCAATCGCTGTGCTCTTATTGGCTGGCCCAAGATCGCGCGTAACGCTAGTGTCTTTTTCTACGGCTATTGGTTCTGTACAGTTTCTGTGACAGTGACGGTGACGTTAGTAAGTGGCAAACAACTAAAATTTTGCGGGCCTGGGTGGCCAACATTGTTCCTCTACCGGGTCTGTCCTCTATGGTTCATTCAAGCACATTGTAGCAAAACAACTGTCACCTAACTTAACACAGATTATCGCGTACTAACATTTTCTACGTATCACTTTGTTAGGCGTCGAAATAATATATGAGCTATGTAACCACAGTAGGTCCGGTTTGGAACTCCGCCAGGTCACTCACTAAATCGCGAAACAGTGACATTCAGAACTCGGCCGCACTTCCGTGCCTGATTATCTTTGCTCGTTTATCTTGGGCTAAGGTGTTGATTGCGGTAGAAAAATGGGCAAGTGCTAATCCTTTTCAGCTTTAAATTGCAACTAAATCATTTTTTAATTAATTACATACTTACATTGCCCACTTCTAGCATATTTTTTGGTTTTTGGACCTAAAAATATACATTAACCTATTTCCTTAGTCGCCTCTTACGACATACACGGACGAAATGGAGAGATGGTACGATGACAGTTCATTTATTATTCTAAACCCGACACTACCTTTTTTTATGTAACCATATTTTGAGTCAATAGTGAAAAGAAGATTGGGTTCTAAAAATGCAATCAAGCACAAACGAAATTTAGCAAGCTACGCAGTAAGTTTTACCCAGAAATCTACTTCTCCAATCTTTTTGTTGATTCAAGTAAAACCACCGATATCTGCGGACAAAATATCCCGATCGAGATCTCAAGAAAAATCCAAATTTAACTTTTCTTCGTAAAATCGCGCAAACAGCCATCGAGTGGAGTGGCGAGTCCGCCGCCATTTTCGCGTCCCGATGACAAGAGGATAATCGGTTCTGGCAAGCCGAGGTACTCAGATTGTAAGTATTATGTAGATAGGTACAGTTAGCAGCAAAGTTAGCTCCGTATTAGAGACCAGATCAACCGTTCGATCGGTCGACGGCGTCGATCGATGGGGGATTGGAATAGTCGACGTCGATCGATTGTTTCTACTAGATCAATCGATTGATCGTCGATCAACGGCATGTATCGAAGTGACAGGTGGTCAATTGGTTGCTTGCCGGGAAAAGCACATTGCCACTCGGAAGGCTAAATTGGATTTCGGGGCCTGTATGCTGGTTTCGGTAGTGTTACGCAAAAAGTACACAAGCTTTGTAGTTAATAAACAAAATTGAAAATTAAATATTAAGTAGTTAGGTACTATTATAGCTCTGATTTTTTTTCTGACACCGGTCTTATAGTTCGCTATTAATCAGTATTTAGTACTATGTGAATATATTAAACTATCATCATCATCAGCAGCCTATATACGTCCTACTGCGGGGCACAGGCCTCCTCTGAGTATGAGAGGGCTTGGGCTATAGTTCCCACGCGGGTCCAGTGCAGATAGGGAACTTTACACCCAACGTTGAATTTCTTCGTCGCTGTGTGTAGGTTTTCTCACGATGTTTTCCTTCACCGAATAGCTCGTGATAAATATCAAATTCAATATCGCACATAAATTCCGAAAAATTCAGAGGTGCGAGCCCAGGGTTTGAACCCACGACCCTCTGCTTGAGAGGCCACATGTCGAACCGCTGGGCTACCACGGCTGTTAACTATACAATCTGTCAATTGAAGGAAAGTAGTTTAAAGCTGTGGTGCATTTGCGGTTGGAGAAAAGATCTAAAATGTATAATTAAATGAATTGCTGACAGTACTGACAGTACTGTAATGATGACAGTTCATTTATTTTGCTTAACATTACCTTTCAATTTAAGACGTTTATCATTCAACTATCTACATAATTTAAAAGGATTCAAATTGTCAAACAAATTTGTGCCTTGAATTATTTCGATATCTGTGAGCACTTTTGCATTTTCTCTCGTTGCTGACTGTACATTAAGTACATTCCGAGCGTTATGATTCAAGCACTGCGCACTAGCGCATTAAACTTTTTCATAAGGCTTCAAAGAAATTAATACAGCGAGTATATATTTCATACGGGCGTATAATTTATCCAGATATAGTTCACGACCGTACAAAAATCGTATGTGAAAGCAATTTTGTTAAATAGCTTAATAAATAATGAGTTAATTATTTTTTAAAGTACGACCAAGCAGCAATGTATTGCGTCCAATTGACTTGACTTGGCAAACGATGACGTCAATCAGTCGTTAACTTAAGGTGTAATTAATACATTGCGTGCTCGATTATTTTGTATAAAAAATACGCAATTAATTAACAAAATTTATGTAAATGTATCGTTTAGGACCAACACTAATTGGCATCAAAATAATGCGCCTGTCTGAAATTATACACACTGTATACTTGCTACTTTAAAATTCCGGGACGTATAGTAGGCTCATTTACATCGGTCAGTATCGTATGATAATATTCTAGCGACTATGTCAACATACATACACAACATACAATCGCGTCTATATTCCCAAATGGGGTAGGCAGAGCACACGGAACATAACATAGTCAAAACCATGACCATTTTATGCTTCATAGCCACAAACACAGATTTATATCGAGCTAGATGACTCAAGTGTATGTACTTTGCGTGCCAAAATGGAGCCAAAAGGAGGAGCAATGCTCCTCTTTTGACGCGATTTAATTTAGTTTTATAACACTTAGATTAGGTTTAACTGCCTAGAGACAGGATAGTTTGAATAAGGCGGCATCATCTTTGAATTGGTTTCACTCAGACTGTCAATTTCCATCGCTAAAGCGCTCATATGACGATACCTACCAATGAGAAAAAGTGACACGCTTAGTTTTCATACAAATGCCGGTACTCGCGGTATCTAGTTAAATATAAGTCTGTGGCCACAAACAAATAAAAGAATCACATCAAGTGACATGTTGCTATCTTGTCACCTAAATCACGCATAAACCTAGTTCTTTAGCTCTTAACTTATTACGACATCCCCGAATAAAATAAAGAGGTGTCTTTCTAACTCGACACTGCACAGGAAATAAATTATAAATAAATAAATATCATTGGACAATATTCACACAATCACCTAGTTAAATTAGGAAATTTAATGCCTGTGTTTTGGGTACTAGTTAAGTCAACAGATAAACTTACTTAAATATAGATAAACATCCAAAACTCGAGAGCAAACATTCGTATTCATCATAAAAACATCTGCCCCGACCGGGCAGAACCCGAGACCCTAAGCTTCACAGTCAGGTTCTCTAACCGCTGGGCTATCTCCCGACAAATGCATTACTTTCTTGTATTTAACAGACCATGCTCAGTTTCAAATCAAATCTACAGCCCTTAGCATAAATTCACTCCTACATCTCCACCCATTTGCTTCCTAAATGGTCTCTAACGTCCACCAGGCTTTGAGTGAATAATGTTCTTTAAATTTATCGCCCTAATAAATGTTCCCCTTTTTCTATGAAAATAAGTTTAAATTTACTGTTTAAATTTTTAACAGAGAAGAATAGGCGTTTTGTGAATTTTGAACGGAAGCGCTTTAACAGTTTTAGATAAAAGTAGATAATAGAATTGGAATATAAGTATTTGAAAAGAGTTGTTGGATTTTTAATTATACATTTTTATGGACTGTGTTATTACCAGCTTAAAATTACTTTTTTCCAAAACTTTTATTTCAATTAAGAATCAATAGCACAAAATAATACCGATAATAATTCAAATTATCCAAAAAGAAGTTTACATTTATTTTTTGTCTCTTCGGGACTTTTCTCATACATACATACATACGTACATATTGTCACGCCTTTTTCCCACAGGGGTAGGCAGACTACTTTTCTCAATTTGGACAAAATATAATTTTTCCTACCTACTCACAATCAAAAGTTTAATTTGATACCGATGGTTATTAAAAATATCCCAATAAAAAGCTGCTCCTTTTATCGCACACCCCTTAGCAGGATTACGAAATTAAGTAAGTCGGAAAATTTCTATCCATAGCACCAAAAATTCTAAATATGAAAATGTTTTTAATAATAATAACAAAAGAAGGAAATATACAACTTCCTATAGAATAGTCCAAATACAAATAAGCATTAAAATAAGTCGGAATTGATGAGGGAGCAAAGATCCATGGTTGATTTGTAAAGTATTTACATCGCAAAGATGAAAGTTTTAATTGCTCGGTCGGTATATTCAGAAAGTTATACTATTAAAGTGCATTTATACGATACGATATGGGAGTAACAAAATATACGAGAACGAAACCAGTAAAGCAGCTGCTTAATTCATTTGGCTTCCGAAAAAGTGTGAAATGTAAACGGAAACTTCAGAGTATTAACCCTTAATTTGGCAGTGTACATCATGATGTACATTGTCAAATGTTCTTTTTTTTTATTTTTTTGTAACTAAAATTTTTGACTTAGTTTCCCTGCGAGGAGGCTCGAATTCACGACTTTTTTAATTCTTGCCAAATTAAGGGTTAAGTAAAAATAAGTAAATGAATTATCTCGATTAATTCATCGCTATTGACTAAAACTTTATCAGCCTCAAGGTTGGCTTAAGCAGAATATTAAAGCAAACTTGTCTTGATATGATTACTACTCTTTTTAGTATATTCAGTAACATCTTAAAATTAAACATTATAATTGCAACTGAGGACCGCACTACACGTCAAAAAGTATACTTCAGATTAACGTCAACCTGTTAAACGTTTAATTTCCGTGTTGTACTTAATTCAAGAATGATTTGATATTTTCATTTTTTCAGAAAACAAAATTAAACTTATCTACTACGAAATATTTCAGTATTTTTTGAATTTCTTGGGTTATTAATAACAGGCGTTAAAAATACATGCACTTATTTTTCTAGAACCATTTTACAGTAATTATAATTGACACGGAACTATTTCTAAACTACATTACTTTTTACGTTAATTCCCATCATTTACACAGTCTATTCCCAGCCATCGTTATCCAACAATCTATCATACCTCAAATCGTGTCGCCCCCGTCTCGTCCGACTGTAAATCACCTTAACCCCTCAAGTTCGTCGATTAAAATCACATGGGATAAAGTTCTGTTTGCTTTCAGATATCCGCGAACCTCCGGATCAAATTTCTGGAATTCATCGAGATTCATGTGTTGCTTGTAAATTAGCTTCCCCGGTCTTGTTAGTTTAGTGTCTGTGAACTAGAATGGGGGTATTTTTGTGTCAGATGGACTTGTATTTGACAATAGAATGGTTTGAAATTAAGTGATACAGTTACATATCCGTGTTAGCTCCTCGAAAGACTTGAAATTACACCTTTCTTTGTCTTCTAATTGAATATTAGTTAAAATATTTAATGTTTTGTGGGTTTTGTCTATCCCTTTAGTTAAAACAGACTTCTTTTGTAAGAAAACTTAAGTTTCCACTTTTCATTTAATATTGTTACGATATTTTTGCTATGGGACGCTTTTAACAAATTTAGCTTATATTGTAGTTATTAAGTTACGAAAAGTAATTAAAACAGCCTACTGCTTGACAGCTGTGAAGCAGCAGAAATTAGGGTTAAAAATAACGGTTATAATATTGTTGCAATGTCAGGCTTTTTGTCCTTTACGTCACGTATTTTTTGTAAAAACATAGCCTTAACTCCGAAGTCGCATTAAAAACAAATGTAAATGTCAAAAATACATAACATAAAAATCACGCCTGGCATTCCCAAAATAGGATAGACAGAGCACACGAAAAAGTGTCAGTTTCACGGTTTGTGGCCATTTTTAGTATAGGTAATTTTAGGTTTAAAGTTGTAACCGTGACAGGTTGGTAGTCTGTCGCCTAAAGCATATCTAACATATTCTCCATCGCCTCTTACGACACCAACAAGAAAAACGTAGAAAGCATAATTCTAAACCCGACATCACGGAAAAAATTACCAAAGCAATTGTGCAAAGTATTTTTCGACGGCGGACTGGCAAATCCCCCACGTGACCACTTGGCTGATATAACCCGGGATATATCCGCAGCAGGGAATCCCGGGATAGCGGGAACGATACTCTTTATCCGGGATTAAATTTTGCAGAGGACTGACTTTGCGGCCCGTCTCGACAAACGGACGGAATTATTTTAATATTGTGGCATGGAGGCTGTCCGGATTGGGAAATCAATTAACGGACGTAATACCGTTTTAGGCGTGTAGTTATTTGCTTTTCGTTTGTGGTTCTGGGTTGGTAAAAAAAGTAAAAAAAACTTTTAAGTAAAACGGTTTTATTTTAGTCTAATCAATGTGTATAAAACCGTTTTACTTAAAAGTTTTTTTTTACTTTTTTTTTTCGAGCTTTTAGTTTTTTTTTAATTTGATATAGTGCACTGTATTCTCCTTGCAAAGACCTTTCAATTGATACCCATATTGATGGGGTAGATAAGAATTAGGTCATCCGCCATTTTGTAGCGGCGGCCATTTTGAATTTACAATGATAATGAATGTACATTATTGTATTGTCACCACAACTAAAAGCGCATACCGAATTTCAGATCAATCAGTTGACGGAAAGAGGGTGAAATTTCCATTTCTAAATTTGAACCAACAAAGACCAAAGACTAAAGTCTAAAACAAACGGGGTAAGCTAAGTAAAACCGTTTAATAAAAACCGTTTAATAAAACCGTTTAAAAATCTGAAGATGACTGTGATCTATTTAATCCTTGATACGGTTTTTATGTTTTGTTTTCGTTTTCTTTTTGTTCGGTATTATTTTGTGAATATTTTGTTAATGTAGTGTACTTTACCATGTTTATTGTAGGCTCTTTTTTGTCAGACTCAATTATTCCTCTCGCCCTTTCAAATGTTGGCTGCAACAGAATAGATACATTCAAATAAACGATAAGTCCGCCTTATATCTCAGTGCATGCGTAGCATTAAGTTATTATTTATGGCTTGTTATGTTTTATCTATGTCAAACTGTTAGTAAACTTCTTTCTTTCGTTCTTTTTCTTTCTCTTTATTATTTTATAACCTTTCTACGCATTTACTCCATCTTCATCATCATTTGTCTAGCGTACTCTAAATATATTGACAAAATAAAGATGGGGACAGTGCGATTACAATAATGACCTCCCATTTGGGCAGAATCTGAAACAACCTGGCCACCCCTTGCACGTTTACTTATCTAAATGTACGTGAACACCTGCTGTTGGGAAGTTATGTTAGGGGCGGGAGAAATTAGTTGTTATTTGACGGCAATGAAACTTCATTAAAGTTAGCTGAATGAAATTTGAGCAGTGTTTTGTTACCCTTTGAGTATGAGTTTAAATTGATAGAAAAATACAGTTTTGAAAACGTTGAGCCGCAAGATATGCTTTTTACCAAGAGTGAAAATAAAAAACTGCTATTCTAAAACAACTCTTTTTTATAACTGCCCGGAGATTGTTCAAAATCAGAAAGACTGGTATAATATACGGAAGGGTTTTGTTTAGCAATCAGTGTATAAATATATCGACGATAATAACAATACCTAATAAAAACACACAAATAAGTAAAGTCCGCAAAATTATTAAGATAAATCGTCAAGCTAATTTTAACAGTTGAAGTTGATAATTGGTTTATTTACCAGAGTTAAATAAAAAGAAAAAATAGTTTCTGTGTTGTGTTGAAATAAGTGATATAAGAACGAGAAGAAAATGTAGGCAATCTAAAATAAATCACAAAAAAATTGGTAAAAATTAGGTACTTATTACACGACAATACTTTATACTCATTTGGTGAATTCGACCCTAAATAGACTTAGGTACTCTCGGCAATATAATATGTTTTTATTTGTTTCTTACTTTATCGTTACTCAGTTGTTTACACTTGTCCTGGTAGATTTTCTCAGGTTTCAACAGCCAAAAACCTTCGAAGATTCGTTACCACCAGCAAAGCAAGACAATCAAGTCCTGAATTCTGAGCAACCGGCGTATGGCGCGCAATAAGGTAAATAAGGCTGCCAGTGAGTGAGCCACACAATAGCACGGGCTAATTTATTAGACAGTGCTTAGGGGACAGTGGGGCTATGCAATGAGCGGACAGAGACAAAATTTTAGCTGATTTTTAACCGTTATTCCCCTTGGTCAGTAAAATAATTTCAATTCTTCTGTGGACGTAGTAAGAGACCCTTAGGAAATAGTACATACATACAATCACACCTGTGTTCCAAATGGGGTAGGCAGAACACACAAAACGCTACATAGAACCAAAAACTATGTCACGTTTTGCGGCCACTTTCAACGTTATATTTTTTAGGTTTTGAGTTGGCAGGGTACCTATAGTAGGGACAAGTTGTTAGATACACCTTACCGCCTAAAATATATCTAAACCTAGTATTTCCTTAGTCGATCTTACGATATCTACGGTAGAAATGGTGAGGCGTTATTCTAAACCCGACACCACACGCAATGAAAAAAAAAATAAGTTCCTTTTTTGAAATACGGAGAGTAATCTAAACCCGATAGGTGTAGAAAAATACTTATATTTATATGTACTCGGGACTTAATCACAATTTTATTTACCTTCTCGACGTTTCGGCCGCGTTACAGCGACCGTGGTCACGAGTTGACTGAAGCAGAGCACGACGTTTGTTTGGCAGTTTGGAAAAATAGGTACTCAATCCAGAATCGTGTCTTAACCTAATATTACCGTAGACACTGATCCAGACACTGATGGCTTGACTCTAAGGCTCAAATTCACACCAGAAGAGCAGCGCAGCGCGGCGTAGCGTGGAGAATGCGCGAGGATTCCTGCGACTGCTCGAGAAACCGCTGGAATGCGTAGGAAGTCGCTGGAATTTACATAATTATTGACATATTGACATATGTATTGACAGCGCAGCGGCCGTCGCGACTACTCGAGCATCCTCGGGCATTCCCGCGACAGCTCGCGCAGTCGCACGGCTTTGTTTATGGAATGCGCTGGAATTCCCGCGGATCCGCGGGCATCCGCGCGCATCGTTAGAGTTTCTCATGCGATAATAAGTTTTATTGTAATGAAAATAAAGTTGAAATTCTCATGACACTGAAACTGCGCTCAGCTACGCCGCGCTGCGCTGCTCTTCTGGTGTGAATTGAGCCTAAGCGCGATTTTCGGCTCTTGCCAGTTGCCTTCTGAAGATCATTACTCCACTGAATTTGAGGACATTCTACTATTTTGCCAATACACGGTATTCACTTAAAAACTCGCCTGCTCCTACGTTTAACATTTTTTAATTTTATACGGACGGCCTATTGCTACTTAAGCATGTAGGCTATCAATAACTTGGGAAAACCTCTCCCACAAATGTAAATTCACTCAACTTGATAATGAAAAGGGCTGTGTTTGTAGTTATCCAGATTTTTTCGTGGATGTCTTAAGTGGCGACTAAGGAAACGGATTTAGGTATATTTCAAGCGACGGGCTAGCAACGTGTCACTATTGTACCTTTTAATTTAAACCCTAAAAACACATGTATGTTAGAAGTGGCCGTGAAACGCGACATAGCCATAGTAGCCATAGTTTTGACTATATTTGAACACACGTGATGTATGTTATTTGGAGTTTCTCTGAAAGATTGAATACTTTACAAGGTGATTTGACAGAGAAAGCTTTGAAGTTACACAAATTAAATGCAAGAAGGCGTTTTCCTGGCCTCACCCTCAGGGGGTAGTTGCTGAAATTTACACCCCAGCTGGGCTGTGCTCTCTTAACAAGCTTTCCAACAAACACTAAGGAGAAATTATAGGAATTCGCGGCCTCCGGTTATTAAGTTACCGCGGGCCGTGGCGTAGAGGACCAATCCGACCTGATTGGTTGTTCTTAATTGCAATGTTTGAGCACTTTGGTAGATTGTGGAACTTTTTAATAAGTATGATTACTTATGATCAAGCTAAGATCAATCATTATTTAACAAAACAATAAGTAATCTTCATTGCTAAGCCAAGTTTTGCAGGCGACTTTGGCTGTACGGTGCCTTGATCGCTTTTCCTCACGATTTATAAAATTTTACAAGATAATGTGTAAATAATATCCTCACAGTGTATATTGATGTGGGAGGTTTTCTGTTAAGAGATAACAAACAGATTGAGAGGCAGAATGACAGAGATATTTCTATCTTTAGAATTATGGAGTACCTACCTAGTCAAAAAATAACTCTTTTTTTTTGTACTCGTTTAACTTTAGAACTAGACCAGTGGAGCATATTAGACGGTTCTTATTGTGCGGTCATGAATTGTAAAGGACAAAGATAGTATTTGTTCGTTAGTTTTGACGACCGGTTAGCCCAGTGTTTAGAAGACCTGACTGTGAGTCCCGGGTTCGATTCCCGGTCGGGGCAGATGTTTGTATGATGAATACGAATATTTGCTCTCGTGTTTTGCATGGTTATCTACTTATCTATAATAATTAAGTTTGTCCGTTACAAAGTCATCAAATTACCTGATTTGTGAGTAGGTTATTGGTTTAAAATGTCCAATGATACTGTATTGTATTGTTATTATTATTCAAGAAAAAAAAAACGAGTGGACTATATCATTGAAACTAAACTTAAATAAAATGCGAGAACCGCTATTTTTAAATCAATAAAAACAGATTCCTATACACCATTACCTCTAAGGGCTTTATCATCTCTCTCACTGACAGGAGGTTAAAAGTTTAAACACATTAACGACTATCTATTAAATGAACGCACGAAAATCGTCTCCCATTACAGTAAGGCTGTCACTACACGAGGGAGTGTGTTCGTTTAAGATAAGCTCTCTCACACGAGTGCTTTTTGTCACATAATACGAGTATCTTGCGTGTGAACATTTCAACTAATTCATTAGCTTAGGGGTATTAATGTTACCCGGAAACAATTCTGTTTAATTTACAAAAGAGACAGCTCGGGAAGACGGTGTTTGTGTTGAGTGTACTATCAAACCAACTGATTCCTGACCCACCGCAGAACGTTGTCACAGTAAACGTCATAAACATTTCCTTTGTCAAGCAATGCAATGTCACTATGACGTTCACTGTGAATAGGTTCTATGTTGGGTCAGGAATCAATTGGTTCGATGGTACATTTTGTAGTGCATAGGTGGACTGAGCTGCTAGTGTTGCGTGATTGAAAATAAAGGTAATGTAAATATTTCTAAATTAGATGTGTTTATGATACTAACAGTCATTTTTAATATTAAATTTACATCTAATAATATCTAAAAAATTGCTCTAAACTTTTGACGACTGAGTTGTGTTATAGAATTATTTATGGGATGTTGTGCATCACCCGTGTGGCACCCACTTTATAGTTTGGGGCACTGATGCAGTAGGCTGACTTGACAAGCCACGTATCTTACACGAAAATGAAACTATTAATGAATAAATTCAACCTAAATACGTCGCATAGGCGTCTTAGTATAATCACTATTTTTACTTAAAAAAAAACCTCGTTAAAATCCATTGCGTGGCTTTAAAAATCCAAGCATCCACAAAAGGGTAATCAGCGGAAAACGCACAAACTTACATCGAAATAGATGACTCAAGTGTATGTACTTCGCGTGCCAAAAGGGAGCCAAAAGGGAAAGCAATGCGTCATCCTTTGACGCGATTTCGTTTAGTCTAGTACCACTTTGATTAGGTTTAACTGCCTAGAGACAGGACAACTTGAATAAGGAGGCATCAACTTTAAATCAGTTTCACTGGGACTGTCAATTTCCATCACTAAAGCGCTCATGTGATGTTACAGAAGGTAGAAAAAAAGTGGTACTCTTGGTTTTCGTACAAATGCAGGAACTCGCGGTATTTATTTCGTTATAAGTCTGTGGAAAAACGACTTTAATTTTGAACATAAATCCCGAAAAACTCAGAGGCCTAGGATTTGAATGCACGACACTGCCAAAGAGGCCATACGTCGAACGACTCGGTGACTTCAGTTAAGAAAAAACAATAAACTCCAATAAAATAAAAACTAATCACAACTCAGCTGCATCACCAATACGCGGTAATCCACACCGCGAACCGCGGGGGCAATTTCTATTTGATTTATCATTGTTCTTCAACGATAAATCAGGGCACAATAGGGCTCCCGGGCTCGTACGAACTTCTATTAATTCCGCTAAGAACAATCCCGAAGTTGCCTCACAAAGGGATTAGAGACAATACGTCTCAAACGTGAGATGTTATCAGGTGCCCATTTAGAGCTTAATCAATAGTTGATAGTGTATCGGAGGCCATTGTAGAGTGGAGTTTAGTGAGATTGAAGTTTGCGGGAATGGCTCGAGTTTTCACACTAGAGTAAAGGAAAATTTAGTGGCGTAGAAGAAAATGTAGTGGCGTGAACTATTTTGGTGAAAGGTGAACATACATTTTAAAACATTTAGACATCACGCCTGTATTCCCAAATGGGGTAAGCCTCTACGAAAGGTCATGTAGTCAAAACTATGACGATTCTACTCCGAATAGCCAGTGGTAGTATAATGGTGACAGGTTGCTAGCCTAACGTGTAAACCAAACCTTAACCGATTTTCCTTAGTTGCCTCTTACAACACCCATGGAAGAAATAGAGAGGAGTTCTTCTAAACCCGCCATCACACGGGTACATACAAAACCAAACATCAGGGTCCCAAACGGAGACAACAGACTGCTAGCTGCTAGAAGGTTGCTAGCGTGTGTGTCTAGTAAAACAAAAGTAAACCTAATGTATTTTCTTAGTTAGACTGAAGAAATGGAGAGGTGACATTCTAAAACTGACAGTCATCATCATCATAACGGTACGAGTAGTATTGTTTTATTGACGTGAATGATAATTATTACATAATGTTAATACCTTCAAAAGGAAACCTAATTTAAAAGTACCTACTATATCTAATTTGACGTCTCTGAAACTCCAAAGTTAATTATACAATGAAACTTTATCCAATTTCCCTTCAAGTAATTTAATCCTTCAAATTGATTGAAACAAATACAAGTCACGAAATCACAAAACAAAGATCTGATTTAATTTCGGAATTTGTTTCATTTCGAGAGTTGACAAGTTAGGGACGTGGAATTTATTAATTTTGTTGCTAAATACTTTTGTTTGAAGGTATGACAGGTGATTTTATGTCAATTTGTTTTATGACTAAACTATCGTAGTTTATCTTTATAAAATTACACATAAGATACTATGCATTTCCAAATGTCCAACTATTTGATAGCTACATCACACACTACGCTTGTATTTCCAAATGAAGTAGGCAGAGCAGACTAAGCGTTCCGTAGCCAAAATAATGTTTCATCTTTTTTTTTAGACAATTTTTATCATATATCGATGGGCCCTATGTATAAGGGCCAAAGTGATTTTTTTCAATTTTGCTTTTTTTGCATTTTAGGCATCTATAAAGTAT
>BHDV01002314.1:0-52996 GCA_005406045.1 Adoxophyes honmai | reverse complement strand
GGCACTGGATTTTTGAATTCACGTGCTCTGCCTACCCCTCTTGGGAATACAGGCGTGAGAATATGTATGTATGTATGTATAAAAGTGTTCGTTTACAGAAGAAACGCGGCAGGAAATCTAATTTGAAAATTCACATCTCCCCTCATTTTTCCACTTAAACTTAATGAAAACTTTGCATATTTATTTCCTGCAATTCGGACTCTCTAGGCAACAAGCCAAGCTACCGCACGTGTCTTAAACCCTAGAATTTATCCTCACAGCCAAGCTCATACGAGGGTCTTACAAAATTTTTATTCAGTCCTCATATTTGATTTTTTATGAAAAGGTAAATAACCTGTCGATAAATTTGCCCCTCCTTCCACTTTTTAGCCCCTCGCGCGAGCGCCATTGATTCAGCACGCCGATCACGTACCATAGTTCTTTCTGAACGGAATTGCTTCCAATAATCCGGTGGGCTACCTCAATTTAAACCTTTTGGTGTTACAGCAGGCTTCGCTTTGGACCGGCGCGCGTCAACCGTGATTCTGACGGAAAATCTGAAAATCTTTCCCGAGGTTGTATGCTTCGTATGGGTCACGGGTTGTGTTGTAGGGATGTAACGTATGGAACCGAAATCGGAATCGGACTTTTAAAATCTTATCGGACTCGAAAGTGGAATCGAAAGCAGAAGCAATAAAGCAGAGAAAATTAATTGTAATGTACAATTAAATACGACTCTTAATAAAAATGGAACGGCGTGGCGCGATGGTGTGATGGTACGAATGAAGCGAATGAATGGCCGGTGCGACGTGCGTGCTTTTTCGTTTGATTTCGAATATTACATCCAATACGTGATTAAATGTACAGATTGGAGTTATTATGATGCCTACGTGAAGCTATAGTTCTGTTGACCTATGACCTCGAATGCATTGGGTCGTAGATTCAAATCCCTAGCTTGCACATCTGATTTTTTTGGCATTTATGTGCTAAATCAAATTCAATATTTAGCTAGTTCAATACTGCGTGAAAATGTCCCGTTCCGGACTGGGCCCGTGTGAGAACAACCCAAGCCCTCTCAAACTTAGAGGAGGCTCTGTATGCAACAGTGAGACGTATTAGCCTAGAATAATATTACAACAAATCCTTGGCAAAAATCGCCGGCCACCTCCGATTTCAAGGTGTCGGTACCGAATTTGGAATCGGAGGTGTGAAACTCGGAACATCCCTATTTTTGCGTTCAGTTGTACGACGATCGTGTGGTGGAGCTTTTTACATCAATTTTCGTATTACCGATGGATTAAGTCCAAGGGTTATCCGGTAGCCGTAGAAAACTTTGCGATTGGATTGGCGGCCGCCCCGTTGTGAATCAATGTTGTTAAATTTGTATTCAGCCGGTGTGGTTACTTAACTTTCTCTGGACAACCTTCGTTGGATCGATTTAAGAGGAAATGGAGCGGTCACATTTTGTATGGAAACGTAGTCCCCTGATTCCTCGCTGGATATTACCCGTAGAACAATGATTTTTTACATCAACAATCTAATGATATATTAGCATGTTCCTATGTTTTCCTTTTTTTCTTTATTGAATTATTAAAGGAGATATTAACCTTCAAAAACACGAAAAATTGGCAAGTTTTTTCCGTTGTGTTCAAACCTCTAGAAACCAATTTTAACACAATTATATCAAAATATAAGAACATAGAAACACAGTTATGACATTTCATCAACATTTAATGAAAAATCATATTTAATTGGTTAAGTTTTGGAGAAGAAATCAGGGGACTACGAAACGTTGTTTTTGAATAATTTTCATAGGTATTTTCGGTCCGAGCTGTAGTTGTTCTTATCGCACTCGACGTCGTCTGGGCAGGTCACGGCGCGACAGCAATAGATTTAGCAAATACCTATTTTTCAATTCCTTCGACCGGCATATTTCCTCTTAAAAATATTTGCCGTGTTTTGTCTGGTTCGCTGAGGCGTTCAGTTTCGTTTCCATTGCCTTCGGATAAGTTGATTTTAGATACTAATTCGATTTTATGGAGCTCTTGTTTTACGACGGGAGCGGCAATGGACTTGGCAAATATTCGCTTTTGTCATTTGCCTCAGGTTTGATGGGGGGTTGTTGACTGTAATTTTTTTAATGAACCATTGGAAAATAAATGTGATTGATGAAATTAAACTTCAGACAGAATCGACTGTTTCTAAAAGGGCATGTTGTACAGTCAGACTCATTGATTTCTGACCCATCACAGAACAGTGTCACAATAAATGTAATTAAGATTTTCATTGTTTAGCGACGTGATGTCACTATGACGTAATATAAAGATGGATCAGGAATCATTTGACGTTTCGTCTCTTACGACATCCATGATAGAAATAGAGAGGTGTTATTCTAAACCCGACACCACATACAAAATTTAAAAATATCCTATTGAATATCACCAGTTTTTAATTATCTTGTGAGGAAAGACTGCGATATAGATATCTCTCTCCAGGAAGATGAGTTTGAATTCTAGCGGCCCAGCCAGGACTGTCTCCGGAGGAAGGAACTCTTCAGCGTTTGGTTCGATTGTCGACAAGTAAGTGCAATGGGCAAAAACTACTGTAAGAAAGACTCCAATCGAAAGACCTCTTCACGCAGATGTTATGTCTGGGTCAAAGTCCACAGAAAGATGCAAGCGATTAAAAATACTTCACTGGCGCCATGCATCATACCACTTCGACAGTTGCAGATGACGTTTGCCAAAGAAGTTCTTCTACTCGATGATAGATGGCGCTATGCTACAACCTGTTTAAAGTCTTTAACACAGCAAACCTGCATAAACATTCATTATGTAACAATGGCGACTGTCACGCTGTGAACAGATTGCGATCACGGCCAGCTATGAATGACTTTGTCCTTGCTTGTGACGCGGTTTAAGATTTCCTACTTGTTTTACTGTGATCTTGACATTGCAGTGTCTTGAAATTTAATTGCCTCCTGTGAGAATTTGATTTAGGTTTTACGTATTGTTTTTTAAATTTTGTTACGTACAATTATTATAAACGTGAAAGTTTGTGAGTATGGATGGATGGATGTATGGATGGATGGATGGATGTTTGTTACTTCTTCACGCAAAAACTACTAAATGGATTTTAATGAAACTTTACAGTAATGCAGCTTATACATCAGAATAGCACATAGGCTACAATTTATAAAGATTTTGTTTGAATTTTCCAAAATATGACGATAGGAAAAATAGTAGGATTCCGCAATTTTCAACGTAAAAAGCTATAAATTTGCATGCGGGCTGTGACTAACAAGATCTCTTCTGTGTTACCTACCCCGAATTCAACGCGAGCGTAGCCGCGGGCAAAAGCTAGTATACCACAAACTTCGTCGTATTTTACTTATTTTACTTAAGAAGATTTGGAGACATGCTATTTTTAACCCGACACCACACAAAATAAAAAATGTAACAATAAAAAATCGCTAACACTTCAATCCTAATCAAAGCCAACCGTAACAAGCATCTTCTTAAAAAAAATCCACAACCGGCTTACAAAACGAACCATTCATGTAAACATAGCTCCCTAAACGGCAGAAAACTCGATCTTTTTAATAACCTTTATACCCCGACTCAATGTTCCATTAAAGTGTTACATTGTAAAAGATAAAACATTTAGAGAGGCTTTCAGGGAACCCCCCCAGGCGAGCAGACCCGAACGAATGGTAACTCATGTTCGATCTCACCTAATAAAATATCATTTAGAATAAAAAGGGTGGAATGCGCCCTTTTTTGCTTCAGTGCGCGGAAATTTTGCATATAAATAGCGTCTCGAGTTTATGAAGATAAAGATTAATGCGTAACTGTAATGACTGTCTTTTTCAGGGCGTATTCTTCGACAGCGAATTTAAGGGTGACGTGTGACAAGGGAAAGGGATGGTGTGAGTTGGGTGAACGAGTGAGAGAGAAAGAAGACTAGACTGGAAGAGGTGTTTTAGGACGCCTACTGTAACGACTGCATCTGTACCATAAAATAAGTCCTATTGCCGAGCACCGTCTTTTTCTCAGTGTAAAAGGGTTTGGACTATAGTTCTCACTATAGTGCCCAGTTCGGCTTGGAAACTTCACACAAATTAATCAGCCTACTAGTTGTACCGCAATAATGGCTTGTTTTAATTTTATCGTTGGGTTTTCCTTGTTGGAACAAAATGGACGCAAAGTTATGAAAATATAAGAAAACACTTCAGCACATTTTAATTAATGTGGATGTCATACAGAAACAAGATTTCTATACAAATACGTAATAATAACTGGTTAACGCGATGTTGAAGAATTATTTATAATTATAAGTAAAGAATGAGTTATTGTGTTTAGTTTCTATTGCAGTATAGGTAGTCTTAGTATAATTGCTCTGATTATTACTGGAAATGAGGTAATTTTCGGTATTCATACATGTTTCAATTCATAAACATGACAATCAACAGAGCAGTTGTAGGAAACTCGAGCTAGTACAGTCAGCATCAACGGTACCTGTTTCTCGGTTAACGCGACAAAAATATGAATACGGGACCTTATCGTTCTGAAAATAAAGCCTATTCCGGACTAGGCTGATATTTTAGTCGAAGTAAAAATAACATACAATCACGCCTGTATTCCCAAACGGGGTAGGCAGAGCACACAAAACGCTACATAGACAAAACGATGACTATTTCACGTTTTGTATTCACTTCTAGCATAATATTTTTTAGGTTTTGAGGTGGCAGGTTGCTAGCCTGTCGCCTAAAATGTACCTTAACCTATGTCCTTAGTCGCTTCTTACGACATCCACGGAAGAAATAGAGAGGTGATATTCTGAACCCGACACCACACGGAGTAAGAAAATAATTTAAATAAAATAAAAAAGTTAAGAGGTACCTATACTTAAAACGTGTTTTTTTTTCAGTTTTTGGCACGAGACCACTCAAGCGCGACTCCGTTTCGCGCTTTGCTGTCTTTTCCTAATTATTGAAATGTACGAATTACGTAATACCGTGTGGTGTCGGGATTAGAATAACACCTCTCCATTTCTTCCGTGGATGTCGTAAGAGGCGACTAAGGATATGGGTTTTGGTATATTTTAGGCGACAGGCTAGCAACCTGTCACTATTGTACCTGCCGCCTTGAAACGAAAAATATATGTTAGAAGTGGCCACGAAACGTAAAATACTCGTCGTTTGGTCTATGTAGCGTTTTGTGTGCTCTGCCTACCCCTATTGGGAATACAGGCATGATGTTATGTATGTATGTGAAATGTACGAACCCCAGCTGACCTGTGCCATACGTTGTCTACACACATACATATATTTTAGGTGACACAGTTAATCGTGCATACCTGACATAATTGTCACCCGATGCCACCCACACATCCAAATAATTAGTAATGCAACACTGGCAAAATCAATTAGCGTGTGATCACTGATTAGGAAGGAAGGCATGTCAGACACGTCATTGTCGACGCTGAGTATTAATGCGTAATTAGTTAATATTATAACATAATACTGTTTACTATGAATAAAGTGCACCTATACCATTATAAAATATGAATGGAATATAATACATGGTGCTCGTGAGCATTGCGAGAGATTTCAACCACGAATTCCAGAGGCTATAAGAAGTAATAAATGTTGTATGAACTTAGGTCGAAACACGATTTTTTTTACTATTATTAAGGCACGTTTATACGACATTGGCAATTATTATGTATGAAACTTAAAAAAAAAGTCGTGTTTCGACCTAAGTTCATATACATTTATTACTTCTTATAGCCTCTGGAATTCGTGGTTGAAATCTCTCGCAATGCTCACGAGCACCATGTATACCTACCTATTTTAGGTACGCAACATTCATGAAAAAAACACCAAATGCAATAACGATGACACATTGTTAGTTTTTTTCTGTAGATGTCGATCGTCTATTTTTTAAACTAAAAATGTTTCTAATGTGATTTTATCTATGCAATCTTTCGTGTGTTCCACCTACCCATTTGGGAATACAGGCGTGATATTTAAATACCTCATGAATGTAAATAATGGCGTTGTCATTGTGTTTTTGCTGGTTTTTAAAGCATTTTAACTCGTTTGTTTTTTATGAGTTGTGGCTTGTTGTTGAAAATATGTCTATTGTTTGCTAATGATTTGAGGATGGCATGTTACGCGTTTAGTGTTAAAATAAATTACGTGATTTTTGAAGGTTCGTTGAGCTTGCTATGCTTGATAGTAAACGAGGCATAAAAATGATTATTTAACTTACGAGCGCCCTTATTCAGTAAAATAGTTACAATTTTTTTTAAAGCCGTGTCGGTATAGGTAAATGTAGTTCTAGTCTACATTTTTAGAAGTCGGTCGGTAGATCATTGCTGTATGTAATAAATTGTAATGTCTTATTCATAGTTATTTAAGACTAAGTTTGTTACTTTATATTATTAGGTAACTGTAGAGATATAATATGTATTATGTACCTAATGTTGTTAAAAAAAATTAAAACATTTATGGCTGCACTACAATCATAAAATTCCGCGTGAATGAATGTGTTGTAACTTTTGAAAATTGGAAATTAATAGTGACATCTTTAAAAAATTATTTTTATACTAATCATGTTCTTTAAACTTCAAGAAAAAATGCAACTCCTTAGGCTCTCTTATCACACGTTTGTACTTTGTAACCGAACCTTATTTCTAAGACTTCACTGTCCGTCCGTACGTCAGCTTGTCACCAGGCCGTAACTCATGAACCGTGCTAGCTACATTGTTTAAATCACAGATTATGTATTTGTATTGCCGCTACCTATAACTATAACTAGGTACAAATACTAAAAATAAAAGAAAAATATTGTGATGTATGTTTCGATATAAATAACAGCAACAGGTAGACATAACATTTTGTTTTGAAATCTAATTTTAAAGTAAATAATTAAATTAAATAAAAACTTAATAAAGGGGGGCTCTCTTACAGAAAACGTACAGATTTTGGTTCGGAACCCTTCGAACGCGAGTCCGACTCCTATTTGACCGTTTTTTTTTAATTATTTACACACAAATATTTAATTTTGGCGTAATTTACCACCAAATGTTTGTAATTTTATCAAAATATAAGCTGCCATTTTGTATCAACTCACCTACTAATAAAATGACTTCACTGACCAACATACAAAAATACTCCTGTCCATGATCCTGAAATATGGCTCGACAAAATTACACATACCGTCAGTGGCGCCACTACTACCATAGCATTTTGTAAGCATATTATATGGAGCATCACTAGTTCCAATTTTCCCCACCGGCAAAGGTAAACTTGTGACACTTTTATAGCACTTCAAGGTTTCTGAACACATTACGAGCTCTACAAATATTTTATGTCCACAATGACAACAGATTTGTATGAATAACGACACCATTCATACACGAGCTGGCATTAAAATTTATGGCAGTATGATAAAATACTGATGTTCTGTAGGTAACCCAAATTCAATCTTCTCCCATGAATCACACTCTTAAGAGGAAATGGAGCGGTCATATTTTGTATGGAAACGTAGTCCCCTGATTCCTCGCTGGATATTACCCGTAGAACAATGATTTTTTACATCAACAATCTAATAATATATTAGCATGTTCCTATGTTTTCCTTTTTTCTTTATTGAATTATTAAAGGAGATATTAACCTTGAAAAACATGAAAAATTGGTAAGTTTTTTCCGTCGTGTTCAAACCTCTAGAAACCAATTTTAACACAATTATATCAAAATATAAGAACATAGAAACACAGTTATGACATTTTTTAAACCTTTAATGAAAAAACATATTTAATCGGTTAAGTTTTGGAGAAGAAATCAGGGGACTACGAAACGTTGTTTTTGAATAATTTTCATAGGTATTTTCGGTCCGAGCTGTAGTTGTTCTTATCGCACTTGATGTCGTCTGGGCAGGTTACGGCGCGACAGCAATAGATTTAGCAAATACCTATTTTACAATTCCCTCGACCGGCATATTTCCTCTTAAATAAAGTAAGATTTAATAAGTAAAATGTCTACTTGTTGTTGTTGAAAAGAACTGAAATATTATCACGTTTTTTGTATGAGAGCCCGCCATAAATATTTATTTTATTTCAATTAAATTAATTACTTTTAAAGTAGTGTCCAACTAAATATTGTGTAAATATTTCAAGTGTGGTAGATCGTTACTTACTAGTACCTAAATGAATTACCGTTATTTATATCAACACAAAACACCAAAATAATCACGATTGTTGTATGGGAATAATATTTTTAGTATTTTTAGGGTTCCGTACCTCAAAAGGAAAAAACGGAACCCTTATAGGATCACTTTGTTGTCCGTCTGTCCGTCCGTTCGTCCGTCCGTCCGTCCGTCCGTCCGTCCGTCCGTCTGTCAAGACCCTTTTTCTCAGGAACGCGTGGAGGTATGAAGCTGAAATTTATATAAATTACTCAAGTCTACTGTCCCTTGAAGCTGTGAAAAAATCAAACTTCTAAGCCAACGCAATCAAAAGATATAGCCGTTTATGCCGCAAATTTTCGACACTTGCAAGGGAATCAAAACCTACAGGGTGCTTCCCGTGAATTCAGAATCTTGAAATTTGATACGAAGCAACGTCTTATAGCATAGATAAAGGAAAAATTACGAAAACCATAAATTTTTAGTTACATCACATAATATTTTTTTTTTTAATAATTTTAAACTTACTACCCATTTCCTCATAAACGCGTAGAGGTATTAAATTGAAATTCATACCAAATACTCAGGTCTATAATACCTTTAAGCTATAACAAAATCAAACTTCTTTGTCAACGCAATCAAAAGAAACAGCAATTTAAGCTGCATATTTTGAAACTCGCAAGTACTCGCAAGGGAATCAAAACCTAAAGGGTACTTCCAGTCGATCTAGAATCTTGAAATTTGGCATGAAGCAACGTTTTATAGCACACATAAAGGAAAAATTCCGAAAACCTTAAATTTTTGGTTACATTACAAAATATATATTTTTTAATAAATATAAACTTATTACTTTTTTCCTCATGAACGCGTAGAGCTATCTATAATAAAAATACCATAGTTATGACTCGATTGTCGTAATGAACGAACTTTGTAAACCTTGCCGGTTTGTACGGAACCCTCGGTGCGCGAGTCCGACTCGCACTTGGCCGGTTTTTTTTCGTTAAGCATAGCGGCAATAAAAAAAATTGTAAACATTATTTTCAACACGGTTCGTAACATACAGCCTAGTGACAGAATGCGGACGAAAGGACGGACGGACAGCGAAGTCTCAGTAATAATACGGAACTTTATAAAACAACAATCACATTTTATATAAATAAAATATTGCAAAAGAAACGGAAACAGGTTTTGAAAGAATAAATTTAGGTTCGTAAACATAGATGAAAGAAGTAGGTATCTAATGAAATGTTACTGCCTGACACCTAAAATATACCTCAAGTTTTTTCATTAGTGACATTTTGAAAAAAATACTTTCAGTTGTATTAATAGCGATTCTAAATACTTATGTTGAACACCATAAATCATTACAGCGAAATAAAAAAAAAATAAAAAAAAAAAGCAATCAATGCCAGTGTGCCAGACGGTCAATAAACCGCCATTTAAAAATGAAATGAATTTATACGATTTTCTATTGTATTTCTTTACAATTTCTCAGTTGTTTAAGAATAAATTAACCAATGACTATAATAGAGACCTTCTACTTTAACCTCTTTACTAGAGATGCCACGAATATTCGGCCACTATTCGGTATTCGGCCTATTCGGCCACTTTTCTTGGTATTCGGTATTCGGCCGAATAATACGTACTATTCGGCCGAATACCGAATACCAAATTATAGACAAAAATTACACCACTTTACATAAGATTTGTATCTAATACCAAATTACAATACTTTAATAACTGAAATTTATCAGTGGTAAGTTAAGATGGATAAAAAAAGCTTTTCAGCATCTGATTTTGCAAACAATTACGCTTTTCATAGTAAATGATAACAGCGTGCCGTGACGTGACTTACTCGCAATTGAAACAAAAAGTCTGATGGCCGCCCGCGCACTAGGCAGACATGTCGCGAGTTGTCGTATTATCCTTTACGAGCTCTGCAAGCATGTAACTTTGTGCCGAATATTCGGTGGCCGAATATTCGGCGCTTCGGCCGACAGCGTTGCCGAATATTCGGTATTCGGTATTCGGCCAAATCACTATTCGTGGCAACTCTACTCTTTACTATTCTTTTAAACTTTTTTTTTAACTATCTAAGAATAGCGACTCTGACGTTCGTGCGGGTTCGTACTTGGTGTAAAGGTTGTCCGTCGCTATCAAATGTGGCAACGCAGCCAGTGTAATGTGTATCTTTGTACTAGGAACAACTTAAGAGGGGCTTGTCAATTTGGTATCTACTCTTAAGTTAATTACACCTAATACTAGAAATCGCTACAAATCGAGAATAAAGTCATGGTTTTGTTTATGTAGTAGCGTTTTGTGCGCTCTGCCTACCACATTGGGAAAAACAGGCGTAATGTATGGACGATTGTAAAATAGCGCTTGTACGTTTTCTGCGTGATAATACCTTTAGATAATAGATTTTAATTTCTCCCTTGCAAGGGGATTGAAAAAATAGGTCAAGGTTAGGTCACTATTTTACCTTTTTCACCTTTAACATAAAATTATGCAAGAAGTGACTAAAAATCGTGAACTAGTCCTGGTTTTATTTATTTAATGATCTATGCCCTCTGCCAACCCCATTTAAGAGTACAGACATGACGAATACATACTAGTTTTCAGTTTTATCAACAATATAGTAAACCGTGATGTTTTCCCATCAGCTTGTTTGAAATGGCGTCATCTTGTTTAAACAGATGATTAACAAGGGTATTATAATTGTGACTCACGATAGCGATTGACGGTCACCAGAGAAATATTGTTACCAGAGCACCCTTGAACTGTTAGTACATATATCATGACTGTATTCCCAAATGGGGTAGGCAGACTACACAAAATACTACATACACACAACCTCATGGTATTCTCTATTTTTTTTTTTTAGCTTGTTGCGTTTGTTAGTGCTGGAAACAAAATGAAAATGGTAAAAAATGTATCCGTTAATATGCATAGGTAGGTATGTCAAAATGGGACCAATAGGAAGCCATTTTCTTATCAAACACAAAAAGAACCATCGAAACCGGTACGGCCGTATAAAAGGCCTGAGGAAACGTCCATACAAAAAGAACCGCCGAATTGAGGACGTCATTTTTGAGGGTAGGCAGTTAATTTTTCCGCTGATTGTATGTAGGTAAATATTTAGATGCGCTCCTATTAACAAGTACGCTCATGCCAATATAGTATCTTAATGTTACCGAAAACCCATCAAAATTTAGAGTCCAGAACATCCCTCCATTTGGCTAGAAAACAGCAATATAAATTATAACTAACAACTGAGCAGTTTTATTGCGAACAAGCAAACTAACAACTAAACAAAGAACACCGATTACAACTTTATTCGCAAACAAATAGCCAACTTTATCACGTCGTTATGGTCACCAGTTTAAATCATCAGTTACGTACAAATTCATATCCGTCGTTCTACATGCTTCGTCAAACTGCAAATTAGACAAATTTATAAAACTCAGCCAGTTCCAGCGTATGTGGATGATATAATAGCCGCTGTTTCATGCATTGTTCATACACGTATTTACTTTCAAACTTACCATTCTATTTGTGACGCGGAAATAAGATTTAAGTACCGTTTTGTAACGAATTTGATGTTAATTTTTAAAACGTAACGGATTCTTTTTATTTGCATTAGGTAAGTCGTAACTGCTGAGATTCTTTTATACGTTTATTTACTTTGGTGCTGCAGTTTTGGTGAAATTGTGTCGCGATGCAACAAACAGTCTGTGTAAAATTAAGGAATCTAAAAAGGAAAATTTTAAGACAAAAAAGTTTAAACTGAAACCTTTTTACAGCAAAAAAAAATTAAAACACTTGTCATGACATTTTTTACTAGTTAAATATTTTCTAAGACACGTGACTAGCAAATAAAATGGGTTAACAAAGTTACTTTGTCATTTCCCACAAAAAAAGACAAAAAACTAAGACTGCTCCAATTTCATTCCACTTCACCTCGTACACGAACTATAGAAAGTAAAGTTAATCGCCCTCATTTTATCTCAAACCTTAAGTTAAAGTTAGTGGCCAGTGGCTCAGCAATTAACCCATGTTTTTATTTTACTCATCGCGGTTCATTTCCATAACTGACTTGTGCCGCACGCGCTGTACCGTAGCGAGGCGCGAGCGCACTAGGGAGGGGAAAAGTCGATGGAACTACTTCCGCGGTTTTACCCAGGAAGTTGGGCCGGAGATTGGTTCGACATATTTTTTACCTACTATTTGAAATATGAACTAGAAATTTTTTAAGTAATATTAGAACGTGTACATTAAAATGTTTATTCGTATAGCGTCTCATGGGTTTGGAATAAATGTCTTAAGACGATATTTTTGAAAAAAAAAATGTGAGGGAAATTAATTACAGCCGATGTGATATTTATTGTGTTTTAGATGGAAATCGTTTTCAATGATTCAAAATTTTTGTTTAATACTTTAGATTAAAGTAAAGTAGTAAAGTTTACTTTAGATTTAGTCCAGCCACGTATTTTAAAAATATAAAGTGACATCAAGCCCATATCCTGTTTATAATTTATCAATGTCTAGTTAACCATACCGTCGATATTTTTAATCTTAAGAATTGTTCTTGATATCTCTCTATATTTACAACGACAATAGCAACATAACAATTTATTTCGAAACAATGCAATAAAAACGATTATCCATTTATCGATAACGGTCAGCGATTGACATCGAAATCTCTATGAACACACCTTCCTGCCGGGCGATTCAGTTTTACGTGCGGGGCGCATGCGCGCGATCGTCTCTTGTTTTCTCAACCGTGGCGTTCGTAGATCAGTTTTTATATGGCAGTGGCTCCCTGGCAATGTGAAATATACACTTCGGATCGCAGCAATGGATGTCAGGGCAGGACGTCCAGAAATGGCAGGGTAATAGTCACTTTGACCTTGACTTTGCGACAGGTTTTTTGCATAATAGCTGTCTTCAGGGTTTGAAATCAAAGCCGTTTTTGTCAAGTTTCAGTTTCGGATTTCGTTGTTTTGAAGGTCTTGTTGTCAAGGGCAAAATGTGTTTTGACACTTCTTATTTGAGACTTCAATTTAAAATATTGACTACTTGACTGGTGTACTTAATAAAAATTTAAAACTGCTCATTATTTATAAGCCAAGATTTCCGTTTTATAATAATTTTAATGATTTTTCCAAAAAAAAATTACGAGGTGACACATCTTTATTCCTTTCAAGTATGTTGTAAGAGGCCATCAAGGAAAATAGGTTAAAGTTCACTTTGTGCGTCAGTATACCACCTCTTTCATCTAAAAAAGTGTTTTCTGTCCTCGATTGGGAATGCAATGTGTAATATCAGTGTGTAATTAAATCTGGTATACAGCCCCGGTACTTTACATGGCAAGATTCTGCTGGTAAAATCAATACGTGAACTTACCCCCAAAAATATTGCCATCTAACTTGCCGAGGACTTCAACGTCAGATTGGGTCCTACGTGTTTAAAAAAAAAACATTATTCTGTTGAGTACTCGTCTAACACTGATTGCATATAGTACCGGATGCAGTAATACCTACTTGGAGGAAAGTCATTATGTCATTAAATATGCACGTTAGGAAAAACCTGTGTTTTCCTCGTAATGATTTTATTGTACCTATCGTATAATCGATTTCCTTGTTTACAACTGAAAAAAAAAACAACTTGTAAATCGTACTTCTTCCGATAATAGTCAAATCAACACTTTTACGAAGTATTTTTTTAACAGGGATCGAAAAATTTGCGAGATTGTTTGCAATTATGTGGACATGACTCCAAAATTAATCAAAATGTCAATTAATTATTAATTGAAACATAATTTAAATTTCTGGAGATAATAGTTTATTCATAAAGTGCTTGAAACACGTATATACTATAGTAACTTAAAAAAAATACGTTACGACGACGATGAATTACATAAAAAAATATTATCAAAAGGTTCGTATTTAAAAAAGGGTATCGTTTCCGTAAATATTTATATATTTATAATAAATAAATAACGATTTGGAAAAAAATACTGCCAATTTTTTTAATAAACCAATACTTTAACAAACTTGTATTATTTATTGACTAGGAATCAAATTATTATGTCAAGTACAAAATTAAAAAATATATGCTAGAAGTGGCTGCGAAGCTTAAAATAGTTATAATCATGGTCATGTCTATTTCACGTTTTGTGTGCTCTGCCTACGCCATTTGGGAACGTAGACATGATTACGTATGTACGAGTATGTATTTAAGAAAATAATGAACTGAATAACATTTCGATTAATTTTGGAGCCATGTCCACATAATTGCAAACAATGTCGCAAATTTTTCCGATCTCTGTTTATTAATCAAACATACTTACACCATACCTGTATTTTTAAATGAGGTAGGCGTACGCAAAACGTTAAATAATCAAAACCGTTACCACTTCGCGTTTCGTGACCGCTTTTAGCCCATTTTTAACCGACTTCAAAAAAGGAGGAGATTCTCAATTCGAACTATTTTTTGGTGTTCATTTGGCAAGTGATTCTGTTCGCGCTTCTGCACAACATTCTTCTCAGTTGTCCTATAAAATGTCTTATAAAAAAATAATGACTAATAATTACTACCGATGTTTATGAGTGTTAATATAAATAGTTGATTTATGACACAACCTTCTAAAGGGTCCTCAATCATCATGCTGAAAAATCTTGCCGCTATGCAGCAGTCCTTGCATTGTTTTGTTCCGTTGTGAATAGCTAGTCAACTAAGATAGGTACGCGATTAAGATAGTTTTTCATGTTTTTTATTCCACACAAGGCTAATAGACCTAACAGACGACCAAATCTGGTTTGGTCCGAACCACGAACTTGGTTGGCTCCAAACCAAATTCGAACGTGTGTTCAGCGGTTGGCCGAACATAATTATGACGTCAAATGTTCGGCCAACCGCTGAACAGACGACCAAATTTGTTTTGGAGCCAACCAAGTTCGTGGTTCGGACCAAACCAAATTTTGTCGTCTGTTAAGGCTTTAATATTGAGTAGGTAGCTCAAGTTACCTGATTACTATATTTCCCAAAGGCGTTAGCATAAAAGAATTACGGAAGTATTGCCAAGACAGAGTATTGTCTATAGTATTGTCTATTACGATAGAAATTGTACAAGCCACATTTCTTCCGTGGATGTCCTAAAAAACAACTAAGGAAATAGGTTAAGGTGTATTTTAGGCGGCAGGCTAGCAAACTATCACTATTATACTTACCTGCCAACTCAAAATCTAATAAAATATGTTAGAAGTGGCTACGAAACGTGAAATAGTTGTGGTTATGTCTATTTACATAGTTTCGTGTGATCTGCCTAACCCATTTGAAAATACAGGCTGTATGTATGTATGTACGTTTAAGTTAAATGATCATCATCATCATCATCAGCCTATCCCACTGCAGGGCACAGGTCTCCTCAGTGCGGATTGGGAACTTCACACAACGTTGAACTACTTCGTCGCTGTTTGTAGGTTTTCTCACGATGTTTTCCTTCACCGAATACTTAGCTCGTGATAAATATCAAATTCGATATCGCACATAAATTCCGAAAAATTCAGAGGTGCGAGCCCGGGGTTTGAACCCATGACCCTCTGCTTGAGAGGCCACATGTCGAACCGCTGGGCTATCACGGCTGTAAGTTAAGTAACCTTAACCTATTTCCTTAGTTGCCTTTATAAAGATTTATAACTGCGTTGAAATTGTATCACGTGACCTACTTGCTACTTTGCCTTTTTTAAAAGGCACTCAAACGCTTGCTCAAAAACAAAGACCATGTTCTGATTCAGTAGTTCCGTGACCAAACCTAAATCTAATTAACAATAAGTAAAATTAACGAATTAGACGTAATTATGTAACCTTTAACAGTTAAAGTTGTAACAGGTCTCAATATCTACTGTGATAGTTTTTACGACAGATAGATACAACATTTTTACGTATTATTACTTTGTTTGTACTTTATGAAATAACGTTTCTAGAGTCATCTAAAATATAAGGAGAAAGCAATCATAATTTTGTCAAATGTATAAAAAAAAATTGAGCTTCCAACAATAATTGTCACAAGGAACTAGTTCTAACTAAAAATAATCAACAAAATAAATAAGGCTATTCTGTCGCTCTTATACCTCTAAACTGAAACTAAAAATATGCCAAAAGTGGCTATAAAACGTAAAGTACTTTTGGTTTTGTCTGTGTTACGTTTCATTAGCACTACCTACCCTATTTGACGTAATGTATGTATGTATTAATAATTTCAGACAAAAAAATCGACTTCAAATTAGCAATATTTTAAAAGTATTCTGTTTACGGAATGTAAAATCTTGACTTCATCAACAAATTACCGAAAACGCCGTACATCTCCATATAAAATTTGAAGAGTTTCCTCGATTTCTCCAAGATTCCATCATCAGATCCTGGTTTCGTGCCAATGGGACCAATTTCGAGTTATACCCTTTCGATTAAAATTTTTTTTTGAAAATCGGTCCACGGGTCTCCGAGATATCGAGTAAGATACACACAAAAAAAAAATTAGGTCGAATTGAGAACCTCCTCCTTTTTTTGAAGTCGGTTAAAAACAAATCTTTGTTGGAATGTAATACGTGGTAAAACGCCGTAGAATTTTAGTCTGAGAAGTTACTAACCCATACTATCGCATATAAACTGCATTCTGGGTGTGACGAGACCTGTGGACCACAGCCACACAAAATCGCAAGCAATGAATTAATAGCCCAATTAACTAAGATATCCACCAATTAACCTTACTAGCAGAAGGTTAGACTATTTAATCCACGTCAATTACGATTTAACATACATACATCACATCTGTATCCCCATATGGGGTAGGCAGAGCACACGAAACGCTACATAGACAAAACCATGACTATTAAATTTCTAGTTTTGTACCCACTTCTAGCACATTTTTTTAAGTTTTGATTTAGCAGGTATAATAGTGGCGAGTTGCTCCGTCGCCCAAAATACAATTTAAATACAATTTTATTGTACAAGTATCTAGTTGTGATAGTGGTAATCTATTTGACAGACTAAATAGTTTTATTGTCAACTGCCTTGCATCGTTCACCTGAGGTGCAGCGCAGACGACATACTTTTCGAGTCTGCGGCGCACAAAAAGTCTGCGTGGATTGTATGCATTGTGCGCCGGAATTTTTGCGCGTCGTGTGCGTTACTGTATATAATAGGGAATGGATGATTTTTTTTAGATATGCTTGATTATTTTTCTAATGATAGGAATAACCTTCCTTAATCACGGGACAAAGTATTAGATTTTTCCGATGCGCGATGTATTTTATAAAAATAAAAACATTTTACCCGATCCCGTTTTGGACTACTGACGCCTGATAAGATATATTTCACAAGTCCGGTTCTTTAAAAAAAAACAGCTGTTTGTATCTGTGGTACACCCACAATGTCATTTGAAACTGACATTGACGGATATGAAAATCGTGTTTTCGTGCTTGTGTTTCTTTGTATTTTGCGACTGTTTTATTCACCTGGATCTGTTATTACGCTCGCCGGCCACAATTACGATCTCTGCTTTTCAACCACGGACCTCATCGTGCTAGCTCATACGACAACCACCTACTCAGGCATATCAACGATATAGAAAACCCAAGTCGTATTTTGTACCAACATGTTCCGAGACACCTTAATGAAACTGCGAAAAGGAGATCATAAAGACAGAAGTCGTAGCAAGTTTACAGATACATGTCGGGCATGTAAGAGTGAGGTAGTTCCAAATGTTGAAACCCTTTTCAGTAATAAACAATCCACTAGTAAAAGACTTTTAATTATGTTATGGTGTTTTATTTTATCAAGATGCTTAGAATAACAATAACAACTGTTTTTCATAAACTCCAAATGCAAATATGCGTCCATTCTAGGCAAATTTGATGAGTTTGCTCTCGAAAAAGTAGCCGCATCCACGGTAACCGATTTGAAATTTCAGTTGTCGTATGAGCTAGCACGATGAGATCCGTGGTTGAAAAGCAGAAGAAAAGCAAAATACAAAGAAACACAAGCACGAAAACACGATTTTCATATCCGTCAATGTCATTTTCAAATGACATTGTGGGTGTACCACAGATACAAACAGCTGTTTTTTTTTTTAAAGAACCGGACTTGTGAAATATATCTTATCAGGCGTCAGTAGTCCAAAATGGGACCGGGTAAAATGTTTTTATTTTTATAAAATACATCGCGCATCGGAAAAATCTAATACTTTGTCCCGTGATTAAGGAAGGTTATTCCTATCATTAGAAAAATAATCAAGCATATCTAAAAAAATCATCCATTCCCTATTCCATAGGTTTTATTTTCATAGACTAAAAAGTCCGTCGCGGATAGTCTTTCGTCTGCGCAGGGCCTAAGGCTTCTAACAGACAGACAGTTTGCTAGCCTGTCGCCTAAAATCTCTAACCTATTTCCTGAGTCGCCTGAGTTGCCTCTTACGACATTCACGGCAGAAATGGAAAGGTGTTATTCTAGATTCCACACGCAATATTACTCATCAAGTAATCATTTACACTTCCCGGTACGAAATCCACTATTTACTTACGAGCCCATTTGTTTAACTTAAGTAGGGCCCACTTGACTAATACCTAATTCGTCATGCGCTGTGGGCCCCGTAGTTTGAATAAATTATAACGCAATAGTATGGGATTATTTAAAACCAGCATTAACGAATTAATAATTAAGTGGGGCATGAGGTAAACCTTTATGGTTTTGGTTGCGATGGTTTGAGGAACGTTAGTGGCTTAAATACCCGCAATCTGATGCAAAATAATTAAGAGGTTTTAAAGAGATTTTAGTACAGTGTAGAAAAGTAAGATGGAAGTGGGAACTATCTGAAATCGTTAGGCTGGCTCATTTTACCTAGAAAATTGAATTCAAAGTTTTTCTTGTACTCCCTTGCCTCGCTCAGAATTCATACATACATACATACATACATACATATTCTCACGCCTGTATTCCCAAGAGGGGTAGGCAGAGCACGTGCAATTTCAGGGTAGTAACCAGATGGTTAAATGTTATATTGCAGTGACAGGTTGCTAGCCCATCGCCCACAATACACTAACCCTTTCCCAGAGTCGTCTCTTACGACACCCACGAGAAGAAAGGGGGAGGTGCTATTCTAACCCGCTCATTTCAATTTCTAGCTCAGAATCCAAACTTACTAAAATTAAGTACTATAATTTTAAACAAAAAAAAACCGACTTCAAATTAGCAATATTTTGAAAAGATTCTGTTTACTGAATGTAAAATCTTGACTTCATCAACAAATTACCGAAAACGCCGTACATCTCCATATAAAATTTGAAGAGTTCCCTCGATTTCTCCAAGATTCCATCATCAGATCCTGGTGTCGTGCCAATGGGACCAATTTCGAGTTATACCCTATCGATTAAAAAAAAATTTTGAAAATCGGTCCACGGGTTTCCGAGCTATCGAGTAACATACACACAAAAAAAAAAAAAAAAAAATTAGGTCGAATTGAGAACCTCCTCTTTTTGAAGTCGGTTAAAAATGTTATTAGATTCGTATATTTCGCGACGAATTAAAGTCATTAGGATCAAGACACGAGTCATTCTCGTTTGTACGCTAAATAGGAACGCATCAGTCTGTATGGGAACTAAGACAGCGCCTCCCAGCGGCAAGTTTACACAACTATCGTAAATACAAGTAGTATTCTCATAGAAACTGTTGCGTCTGGAGAAGGTCTAAACCGCGGAATTGACCTCCCGTGGCGTTCCAGTGGAGAAGCCTTTCTTGAACTGTATTCCATTCATACAAGGTAAATGCACCAATGCTCGACGCCTCAACGCCTAATAAATGACATCCGTCTGTCACCTATCTTACTATGACATTAGGTTGCAAGTGCCATTGGGTCAGTGTCGAGCACAGGGACGTTTACCTCATACGATTAGATTCAAAAGCTCAAGCATCCGAAAATTTAATTAGCCTTACCTCGAAAGGGCATTTCTATTACATTCTTCCAAATCAGTTGCTGATTCGAGCAACGATGTTATTAGATTGCAACACACAAAGGGACGGGATAGGCAGACCGTGACATATATTAGGGCAGACCTACGGCCCCTAAATTAAAGGTGCCCGGGCGTTGACCCTTATAATTTGTCGCTCACGGCTTCAAAAACATCTCGAGCATGTAATTTTCTAATGCCTCAAGTTTTTATATAACCTAGGGTTCGCGTGTGCTTTTTATATTTTCTCACGGGAATATTGTTGATGCATGAATGATTTTGAGATATTTACCTGTTTAAGTTTTCTGTGAGCGGGTAAAGAGTACCGTGAGAGGGGGTGAGTAGGGATGGAAAAAAGGCGAGGATTTTATAGGTCACAAATGGCGCTATCTACAGCGATATTCAACCCATTCATTGCCGACGCTCCAAAAGCATACTTTCCCGCGATGCCACCGCATTGAAAGCGAAAACGCGAATTCGCGTCCACGGCATTACGTTAAAGTTTTCAAGGATGCGAATTCGCGTCAGCGGCATTACGTTAAAGTTTTCAAGGACGCGAATTCGCGTCCGCGGCATTATGTTAAAGTTTTCAAGGACGCGAATTCGCGTCCGCGGCATTTTGTTTAAGTTTTCAAGGACGCGAATTCGCGTCCGCGGCATTACGTTAGTTTTCAAGGACGCGAATTCGCGTCCGCGGCATTACGATGAAATTAGTTTATAACGCGATATCGCGTTCTCGGCATCCGAGACAAAAACGATGAAAATTTCAAGTGCACTAAATTCAAAAACCAGCAACATTACAATATTCTCCTTCAAAAATAAAGTACATTCATGGCATCAACGTTAATTTCTAGTTGATTTCCAGCAAAATAACAACGCAAACCCAAGAACGCGATATCGCGTTCCCGGCATTACGATGAAATTAGCATAGGACGCGATATCGCGTTCTCGGCATTGAATGTTTTAATCCAACAATTTACCTTACTCATCTCATTGGTACGAAAACTAACCTTACTGCATCTACTGTTTATTCTTTTCTATATCGATGGACCCTATGTATAAGGGCCAAAGTGATTTTTTTCAATTTTGCTTTTTTTGCATTTTAGGCATCTATAAAGTATGTAGTTTAATCCTGGTTTTAAAAAAAAACATTTTTTTCATTATTCTACAAGTTTTTGCCGTACCATAAGGGCCTAACTGAGCGTAATTTTAACGTATAAGGGCCTAACGTACGTTTGATACTTTTACACGGTAAATTCCCAGCGGTTCATTTTGGTATATTTTAAACCTATGTTTTAAGTCAAATGTAGTCAGAACATCTATTTTTTATGTATTCTGTAAAATATTGTGATGTTTGCTATTAGAGGCCAATCTGGTAGATAGGCCCCTATACGTGTAATATTATGGTAAACACTACTTAGGCCGAAGTTATTATTTTAATATTACGGTATTTTTTAGTATGTTCAGTGGGCAAATTATGTTGATTTTGCTTCTCTGCTACTTTTTGAGGCTAGTGAAATATTAGAAAATTCCGAATTACGCATATTAAATAAAATATCCAGTTCTTCAATCTCGCTCTTACTCTCACGTTAGTACTCGAGAACGGCTGGGCCGATTTAGCTGATATTGGTTTTGAAATGTTTGTTGTCGTTCAGGGAAGATTTATACGCTGAGTAAACTTAGAAATCTTGCAAAATAAAACTTGCCAAAGCGATATAAAAATTTCACACACCTCGAAAATGAAAATAATAATTTTCTTCTCGAGAGAACCTAATCAAACAAACCGAATGTCACCACATAATTATTACTATGCAGGACTAAATCACCTAAGAGTATAATTTTAATTTAATTATTTCGGCCGCGTTGCAGCGACCGTGATCATGAGTAGACTGAAGTAGGGCATCACATTAGTTTTGCAGCTCGGGTTCTTCGAATTACCCGCTCATGATTTTTAACAGTAGGTACCGAACCCTCGAACTAGTCGCGTTTTATTAAAATTATTAACCGTCACCCAATCACACCGACAAACAACACTAACAATGTCAGACGCTCTATCTGAATCTTCATCTCTATAGTAACCTCAAAAATTAGACAGTATGACATCGACGGTGATGGACATTTGAAATTTCCACTTTCGATATTGTTGAACGAGTTTGATGAAGTTTTACAATACTTAAATGGTAGTCTGTACTGTTAACAATACAGTAACTAATTATTATCACCGATGACAACAGAGTGGGATATTGTTGGATAGAGTCAAAATTGTACTGTGTCAATTTCTATTAACACTGACAACAACATCAAAGATACTCCTATTCTTTCACCTGATGGCAGTATTATTTTGGCAAAGAAGCTATACCTTCCGTGGCTTACGTATCTTAATTTTACCTCAATCTTTGCAAACATTCATAGGATGAACCCTACACGCCGGTAAATTCCAGAAAGAAAAAGTATTTGAAAAAAGGGACAAAGAGAGATTGCGCGAGCAATACAGTCAAGAATGGATAGGTTCTAAAAGTAAAGGGATCAAAACTCCGGTAAACCTTAGTGCAGCAGAGATGAAAAACAGGGGCAAGAAAAGAGTTTTGGTGAGCCGTGGAAAATTCAAACAAACTTAAGTATTTAAATAAGATAGACGTAAACATAAGGGAACAGACTGAGTATTGCAATATAATATACTATTCCTACTGCCCCTGAAAGTGACTATTGATAAAAACAGGACTAGTAATTTTTTTTTGATTATTCTATTTTAAGCATTAATTACATAATTAGCATAGAATACTTACAAGTAATTACATTTTAATTCACGTTTTAAGTTTCAAGATTTTGAAATCAGAAAAAAAATCTATTAATCTCGAAAGTCAATTTGTGTTTTGGTAAGTAAAAGTCTCTACACATATTTCTTGTAGTTCTAGTAGTCCTGCTGTTTACTTTAATTATAAAATAAATTTATTTTAACGATGATCTTTATGAAAGAAAACTATAAAATAGTACTTTTTGTTCACTTAAGCCCTTATGATACAGCAAACTTCAAAACGTATAAAGACCAAACTAGCATAAAATCATGAGATACAATTCCATTTCCTTGAAAAATAGTCAATTCTCTTAAGTTATACATATAAAAGCTTAAATACACGAGTATTATAACTCTATACTTTTTACTAACGATTTTAAAGAAGACCGCGTATAAGAGCCAAAGTAACACATAGATCTTTTTACCTGTTTTTTTACAAAATTTTATCTGCCTAATATTCACGTACATGGGCGTATGTACAAAAACTTTTGGTATATAATTATTTTATAAGTTTTTTTTTTCATTGTGTTTGAAGGGCAGAGTGTTATTAGTAAGTGTGCCAAGTTTCAGAAGTCTCGGGTTTGCCACTTCTGAGTTACAACAGGTTTTGTCTTTAACAGCTCGCCCTGTAAAGTTTGGATTTTACACTTTGGCCCTTGTACTTAGGACCCATCGATATCTACAGTACGGTAACCTGTCCTGTAAATTACCCTTATTCTCCGAAAAAAATACTTGGCTAGCCTTATCTAAAAACTCCAAGCATGCAACTGGTTGCTAGCCTGTCGCCTAATACATACCGTCACGCCTCTTTCCCACAGAGGTAGGCAGAGACCACTTTGTTCCACTTGCTACGATCCCGACATACCTACCTCTTTTGCTTCATCCACGGTTATTAGCTTCTTTATACATGCTCGTCGATTTCGGGTACTCTTGACCTGACCTGTTCCTAAAACGGAACGTCCGTCTAGGTCTTCCCCTCCCTCAGTCACCCTCTTACGGCATCCAAGAACCTCTGAGACACGGAACCCCACACCCCCAAAATTCAAAATGAAACATTTACAATTTATTTACCTTTGAAATATCTCATGAAAATTTGTTTCCAAACAAAATCCTACACCAAAAGGTCATACCATGATAAACAAATATCAGACCTTAACATGATCGTATTAAACAGGTATGAAAGTTACAGCCGCGTATAAAAATACAGTTCGATCCGAAGAACTTGGCATGCAACTGTCATGCTATATTGAAGGTATGACGTCTTCCATTTCCTCCATTCCGAAATATCATGTATGTCTTACACGCTACAATAAGAAATGAACTCAAAAAGACCTATCTGCAAAATGTCTTAAAGGCACTTATGTCTTTTTAGAGCAGCACAGTCGATTTTAATAAAACTGGTTCATGTTTCGACCAACTAAAGTCCAAGTTGTATTGAAGTAGTGTAATCTATATCAGAAATATTATTTGTTTTACATCACCCTGAACCCGCTGTCGGTTTAAAGTGACGGTAAATTGACAGCCTTGAATAGTGCACGTATTGACAGTTAAGACATCTTTGAACTTTGGCGTAAAATCCACGTATTTACTGAAGATACAGTTGAATTATTTATGATAGCTACTGTCACTTTTTAAACGACGATCGATTTCGTACATACATGTCATTACACCGGTATTCCCAAACGGGGTAGGCAGAGCACAGTAAATGCTAAATTGTCATAAACACGACTATTTCACGTTCCGTGGCCACATAAAGCATATTTTTTTGGTTTTAAGTTAAGAGGTCAGATTGCTTGCCTGTCGCCTTATACAGGGTTACTGGTAACTCGACGTATTCCTGGTAGGACTTGATAGAGGAGCTAAAATGCAATATTTTTAAGCTATCATTGTATGGCCGAAAATTAACGGTTCTTGAGTTATTGATTTTTTAAGATTTTTTTTGAATTTCCCAAAATTTTACATTAAAACTTTTTTTTTAAATTTGGCCGTCTGTTGCGGTATTTTTTTATTTATTTTTGAATTATTAAACTATTGTCAAATTAAAACAAGTACAAAAACCCTAACAAAACAAATAAAAGTCTTCGAAATCAGCGAAAACATTTTTTATGTTTTATTAAATCTGTGGTTGTTGTTACTAAACTATTGCTCTAGTCGAAAAAAATAATATGACATTAAGTGTACAAATGGTTAGAAAAACATCTACGTTTCATCAGCTTTCTGAAAAGGTATCATAGTTCATAATAATCTTTAAGAACTTTTCACAAAACTGCCTTAAATGAACGATTTCGTTTGCGAGTCATCGCGGAATTGTATGGAGATGTGTTGACCGCGGCAGTCGCGCAAAACGTTCCGCTGGCTTCGCCGTCTCAGTTTCCATACTATTTTGTGATGACTTGCAAATGAAATTGTTCATTTAAGGCAGTTTTGTGAAAAGTTTTTAAAGATTATTATGGACTTTGATACCTTTTCAGAAAGCTGATGAAACGTAGATGTTTTTCTAATAATTTGTACACGTTAGTAACAACAACCAAGATTTAATAAAACATAAAAAATGTTTTCGCTGATTTCGAAGACTTTTATTTGTTTTGTCAAGGTTTTTGTACTTGTTTTAATTTGACAATAGTTTAATAATTCAAAAATAAAAAAAAAAATACCGCAACAGACGGCCAAATTTAAAAAAAAAGTTTTAATGTAAAATTTTGGGAAATTCAAAAAAAATCTTAAAAAATCAATAACTCAAGAACCGTTAATTTTCGGCCATACATAATGATGGCTTAAAAATATTGCATTTTAGCTCCTCTATCAAGTCCTACCAGGAATACGTCGAGTTACCAGTAACCCTGTATATACATACCATACATAATTTATTTCCTTAGTCGCCTCTTATGACATCCACGGACAAATCGTTAGTATGACAGAATTGACGCCTAAAGAATACCTAAACCTATTTCCTTATGCTGCCAATTAGGGCCATGCCTCAAAAACGGTTTTTTACACATACTTTCATTTGTTTTCTTCAATAGGGCTTGTTCGTGTATTCTATAAGTGAAGGGAGAAGAATGTGCTTATTAATTCAATTTTCAATAAACAATGAACCCTCGAAACATATTCACTAGGATTAAAATAGATTAAAACATAAAACAGTGAAACGTAAGCCGGGTTTAATAAGGTAGGCTTACCATAGTTTCTTGTTAAAACCCAGTTAACGCATTAAAACCTTTGTTAAGGTACGGCGGCTAATTTATTTTGGAGGAAAACAGGCATAATGAAAACGCAGGGAATGAAAAAATACATACACATACATACATAATATATAACACCTGTATTCTCAAATGGGGAAAGCAGTGCACACGACACGTCACATAAGGTAAACGTCCCTGTGCTCGACACTGACCCAATTGGCACTTGCAACCTTATGTCATAGTAAGACAGGTGACAAATGGGTGTCATCTATTGGGCGTTGAGGCGTCGCGCATCGGTACATTTACCTTGCTTAGATAAAACAGTGACTTCACGTTTAGTAGCCACAAGCGTTGTTTTTGGTTAAAAGTCATACATAAGGTAAAATAATGATAAGTTGCTAGCCTGCGGCCTAAAACATATTTTAACATGTTTACCCTCCCTAGTTCAAATACTTCTTAAGGACCAGTTCATCTTAGTAGGTATTAGGACATCAGTCAGTATAATACAAATCATAAATCATTTATACTTGACTTAACTTGACCCAAGGTCAAGCTAAACATGCAATGGCAATAATTGCAGTCAATTATCGGTGTATCACAGGTACAAAATTACATAATGTACCTTAAGACGAAGTTAGCTTGGCAGGTATTAACAGTTACTAGTTAATACTTTGAACTAGTAACGACAATGTGTATTAACATGGGCAGTTATATCAAAATTATAGATCTTCAAGTTGAAAAAAATTCAGGCAAGTTTTAAATAAACTTTAAAAAAAAAGGAAAGTCCGGAATTCTTTTAAACTAGCAATTTGTCTCTCTATTCAATCTGTTCCATCTGTATTAAAACCTAAAGTTATGTTACAAATGGCGGCAAAATATGAAATAGTTTTGTGTATGTCATGTTATGTGTGGATAGGCATGCCTTATTTGGAAACACAAGCGTGATTGTATGTATGTATGTGAAAGTTTCGATCCCCATACGAAGTTGTAAGAAGTTTCCGAAATTTACCAACGAGAAAATTCCCAAAAGTTGCGTTTCCTTAGGCACAATACTACAGTATACAGAATTAAGATCTGTTAAATTTGTGAGTCGGTTTAAGTACTTTATATTTTGACTTAAGTAATAGGTTACAGAACTGTAAATATTTTTACTTGAATGTATTTCTGGTATGTGTAACTTACGTTAATGTACTTACCGTGTTATTCGACTCACTCCACTTTTCCCGCAATTCACTTTTAACGTTCAGGCCTTAACGAGTGTGAATGACGAACAGACACAATTTAACACTAATGTTACTTAAGCGAATGCCATTCTCGTAAGTAGCTGTTTTGTAAGGTGAAGACAGTTACTAACGTAGTTTAGTTTTCGAGAATTGGGAAAATGTGTAACATTTCACACTATTTCGACACCTCCAACGCAAAAGGTCGTAACGCTAAATTTGTGATTTTTCAGGAGAGCGATTATAAAAGTCTTTTGTGTATTCTGCAAGTTATATGACACTTATTGATTAAATTTTTGGTTCAACCTAGGTGCAGCGGTTTAAGTAACAGGATATATATATATTTATTGTAATATAAATTATTATTTCGTTAAAATTTCGCAAAATCTGAAGTTACGACTTTATACTTTTTGTCTAAAGGTCGTATCATTATGTTACGACTTTTTACGTTAGAATAGGCTCAAATAAACAGGTTGTATATGGTCGTATGTTTGACATACGACTATATACTACAGACATGTTACCAAAAAGGTTCACATAAAACGTCGTAACAAAGATAATTTTGTAAGTGAAAAGTAAATTTGTCGATAGTAAATTAATATTTTAAACTTATTTAAAAATCTAAGTTCTTTGGCTTTGTATTTTACTTTGTATTCGATACATTTTGCTCAAAAAAACTAGCTATTTTACATGTTCTTGCTCACTGTTAGTTACAGGCCACATATAACAAAATGCATTATTTACTCTACATCAAAAACTGAAATTATAGATGATAGTTTATTCGTATAAAAGAGATTAACATTACCATGTAGACAATTTGTAATCATTTAAAAATAAAATAGGCTGTTACTATTTTACTTTCACTTTTTGTGGTATCTTGCTTATTTTTATTCTTTGTTTTTGTATAACCTTCTTACCCTAATATTTATTTTTCCCTGAGGTTATATTATTATTCTTAATTGTGTAGTACACGTGACATTTATAGGGGCATTATATAAAGCAAATCATAGGGGCATAGCCACAACAGATACAGATATAATGTAGAAAAAAATTTTGCTCTAATGTCATTATTCACGGCGAAAACAGGGGACTACGTTTGTATGGAGAAGCGGCGCGACTCCTATCCTCTTAACCTGTCACTGTCTAACTAAAGATGTGATTTGACATTTGTTTAATTTCTAAGGTTATTAGTTAATTAATTAAAAAAAAAAGAAGGAAGAGAGAAATAGGAAAAAATCATTGGAAAAAAAAAAAGAATAGAAGGAAGGAATGAGAAAAGAAAAAAAGGAAAGGGAGAGGGAAGGGAAAGGAAAAAAGGAAAAAAAACAAAAAAAAAACTAGTTTTAATTAATTTTAAGAGCAAAATACTGTAAAACTGTTGTGTCTTTACGCGGAGCGCACAGTTAAGCTAAAAAAAATATACATATCCTAAAATCATCAAGGTACGGACCACGAGTCCGTAGATGAAACATTTGTTTAAAAAAAAAAAAACTAAAGATGTTAGAAAACGACAGGTATTATATCTCGCGTACGAGAAGACACGCGTGTGTTAAGTACTAATTAGTGTTGGATACCCTGTGTGGTGTCGGGATGGAATAACTTCTCCATTTCTTGCGTGGATGTCATGAGGCGACTAAGGAAAATAGGCTTAGGTATGCTTTAGGCGACAGCCTAGCAACCTGTGACTATTATACCCCTTCCACCTGTTATCAAATCTAAAATTAAGCTAGCAGTGGCTGCGACGCGTGAAATAATCGTACTAATGGTTTTGTCTATGTCACGTTTCGTGTGCTCTGCCTGCCCCGTTTGGGAGTATGTGCGTGATTGTAGGTTGAATACCCTCTAGGCCGCATCTTAAATATTCATCAGTTGAGATTGTAAATCATAGGTCTGTTTTTAAGTAAAGAATACCCTCGTATACGTCGGACGTTAACAAAAAAATTAAAACACAGTGTACGCAATGCACAAAATAAGAACACACTCCGGTAATTGTTTTAATAGCTGTATTTTCGTTCCTATGGATTCCGACTCATAAAAGCGGTGGCTATAATTATACTTACTTGCATTTAATAGTCTGTACTGTGTACTATCTGTGGTAAACGTTTTAATTTGCATAGCTAAAGAGACAAATACACGGTATAAGGCAATGCAACCTGCAAACAGTTTGTTTCATTTGTTTCCGCTATACGCTGCGGTAGAAAAGGGTCATAGTATGTAGGTATAAAAACATAATTATATAAAAAGTGGTCTCCCTTTTTATACATAGTTATTAATAGCTGGATTGTTTTAAATTTGAGTTTGCGGTCTGATATTCGGCTTAGAATAACACCCCATTTCACATTAAACTCCCGTGAGACTCACTCATCTTATAAAATACGGTTAACTCACTCACCAAACTCGCCGAGCCGAGGCACGCAGTTCGCGTTTGGCAGCAGCAGCTGCCGCGGCTCCTAGATGAAGGGCTACGAATTAGTCCGAAACATGTCGAGCTAAACTCGATTTATAACGTGAGTTATCCGTATTTTATAAGAACACCCCATTTCATTCATGGATGTCGTAAGAGGCGCCCAAAGGAAATGAGTAAAGGTACATTTTATATGACAGGCTAGCAACCTGTTACTATCTTACCTTTTATCTTAAAACCTAAAGCTTCACTAAATTTTAAGATAATATATTTTATATAGATAGTTTTATTTTGTTTTAGTATTGTAGATAGGTAATTTTATTTAGTATCGAACATGTATGTAATCTGTGTATACGATGTAATGGAACGTTTCTTTTCAATTGGCGGCTAGTAAAATTTGCTTAGCATTATGTTTACTAACATTTTTTGTGGTACCTAAACATGACAAAATATGCTAGTCATTCTTATTTATAACTTTATTCTGATTCATCAATTAGAGCTTCGATGTTAATGGACTACTTACGTAAAAAGTAAACTAAATTACTTTGAAACTTTTCTTTTTTAATTACCTATGTAAAAGGGACTGTAATTGCAGTAGTAACACGCGCAGATAATCTATCTATGCTTCAAGTACCGTTCTATACAATGCCTAGGTATTCTATACATTTTCTAGGTAAAGTGTAAAATAGTTTAAGCTTAGAATATTATTTCATACGAGTACATTGCCTGAACGACCCCGACTTTCTGTACATTTCCTAGGTATTATATTCTAGCTAGTGGGAGGCGGTCGCCTCTTTTTGTGAAACAATCGTCTCGCAAAAGGAGGCAGGGGAGCGGATGCGTGAAAATGACCCTCAAGCGCATCCGCTCCGCCGCAGACGGCAAGGAGTGAGGCGACGGCGATTCGCTGGTCGTCTGATTTCCTAGTGGAGTTGGCCGGCAAGGGTCGGGGACCCCGAGCTGGCAACCACCATTAACTCTACCCGCCTGTAGGGGGACACGATGTTTAGTCCTCCCCGTTTCTGATTTAGAGCTCCAGCCCACACGCGGGGGTGGCCAGAAGGCCCCACATAACCGTCGCGTCGTCCCCAAGACGTGGCGGTATGCGTAAAGCATTTTCCCACCGCTCAAAAAAAAAAAAGGTATTGTATAGAATGCCTGCATCATACACATTTTGTCTTCTGTCTGAATTAACGTGAAGAATATATGGAGACGTGTTGACCACTCCAGTTATACAAACGTGCCGCTTGGAGGCGCTCTCTCAGTTTCCGTACAATTTTGCGTTAATTCGCAAACCAAATCGTTATCACTGAGAAGAACACTAAACATGATTTTATTGCAAACTAGCTGTGCCCGCGACATCGTCCGCGTGGAGTATTATTTTGGGCATTATCTTTTTTTCGGAATAAAAGGTAGCCTATGTCCTTTCTCAGGGTCTAAAGATTGTCTGTGCCAAATTTTATCAAAATCGGTTGAGAAATTTAAGCGGGAAAGCGTAACAGACAGAGTTAGTTTTGCATTTATAATATTAGTAGGGATTGTGTCTAGTTTTAGACGATGTGGTTTGACTCTGGCTGTGATAGGAATTCATTTGCTTTGAATTGGTTTCGACGTAGTAGTCAACAATAAAAAGGTACACAGTCTTCGGTTTCATAACACTGGCCTTCCAGACAATGGCTGTCCGACATTTCAAATATTTGCTATACACCGTCATACTTGGAACTAGGCAGTCAGCAACAGCCTGGATATATGTCTAAACACAGTCAAGCATGTGCGTTGGGTTCAAAAACATACATACAATCACGCCTGTGTTCCCAAATGGGGTAGGCAGAGCACACGAAACGTGACATAGATAAAAACATGATTATGACTATATCACGCTTCGCAGCCACTACTAGCATAGTTTTAGGTTTGCGAAGATGGAAGAGGTAGAATAATGACAGGTTGCTTGCCTGTCGTCTAAAGTATACCTAAACCTGTTTCCGTAGTCGCCTCTTACGACATCCACGGAAGAAATGGAGAGGTTTATTCTATCTCGACACGACACTGCAAAAAACATCATTCTAATTAAATCGTTATGGAAAAATATAGGATACGCGAGTGTTTTTTGGTTTATTAAATAATTACACACACACACACATATTCTCACGCCTGTATTCCCAAGAGGGGTAGGCAGAGCACATGAATTCGAAAATCCTGTGCCACGTTTAGCAATTTCAGGGTAACCAGATGGTCAAACGTGATATTACAGTGACAGGTTGCTAGCCCATCGCCCACAATACACTAACCCTTTCCCAGAGTCGACTCTTACGACACCCACGGGAAGAAAGGGGGAGGTGCTATTCTAACCCGGCACCACACGGGTTAAATAATTAAACATCGACAAAGGTACATAATCATTGTTATACCGGTTTAAGGGCTTCTGACGTCAGCCGTGGTAAAAATTGTACCACGTAGTGATGGCCCGCGAAACTTCAAAACACTGTATCTACTAGCAAAGTGTCTGCCTGTAAGAAGCGGCTTTTTACAGACAGACAGTTTGCTAGCCTGTTGGCTAAAATATTCCTTAACCTATTTCCATACGACATCCACGGAAAAAATGGAAAGTGTCTTAACTTGTCACCTCATAGACAAAACTTACGAAACCACCTTTTAACTTAATACCTAAAAAATAATGCTGAAAGTGGACATTAAACATAAGGTAGTCATGATTTTGTCAATGGAATGTTTTACTCGTTTGAGAATACTGGCGTTCACCTTTAACTGTAATTTTAAAGAATACGTTATTTTAAACTGCTTCATAAAAAATCCAACTGCTCACTTCAAGCTTCAGAGCTTTACCCGAAAATTTTCATTCGCCGCTCCAAAAAATATTGTCATCTTCTAATCCCAAATCGAAGACGCTTGACAAAACAGTCACATTTTTTGCGATATCCATAATCAATCTTGGCTGAGATGATTGCGAAAATATCGTAGGATGATCAATAAAAGTATAATAATCAAGAGTCACGGCGACTGTGCATTTTTCCTTGATCTAATGAGATCACGTGGAATCAGATCTTATTTTCATTTACGTGACTTGAGTTTCAAAGGAACTTATAAATCAGGGATTTATTGGATGTTTTATTTAATCAAAGCTACGTACTGGGTCTGAATATAGACCGACTTCGTTTATGATAAAGAACGCGGATAATCCATGGTCTTAAGTCGAATTTAGCTTGACAAGTTTTGGGCTATTCCGTAGACATTTACCTAGGAACCGAAGCGGCTGTTGCGAAGCTCGCACTGCGCGCCACCTCTCTGCAGGACTTCGTTGATTTTGTCATTTGGGATCTGTACAGCAGAATTTATCTCTAAATGCGTTTTATTTTTTGGTGCTACACTTCTGGCACTATCATTTTGTGTCAGAACGTTACCTTACTTAAAATAAATGATTCAGCCAGAGCACGAGTTTAACCGCTCATTCTCATGTCATCATGTTTATAATAGTAACTGTCGTAGTGCCATGTTACCTCTTCCCTGCTGATGCCTCTTACCCAGGGAAGGTCGCGTACGAAATTGTCCGACTTACCTCTAAAGCAGGCCGCACACCAGGCATACAATTGTCTCTCCACAACTGTAGCGTCACATTTGAAATGCGACACAAAAAACGAACAGGTTCGATCTTTGATTATTGTAGCGCGGATGTCGTCTCGCCACAAAGTGTGTCCTCTACAAATGTATCCTCGGTGTGCGTGCTCACGTAGGAATGTATGGGGGCGTTAAATGTGTCACATTTAAAATGTGACGCTACAGTTGTGGAGAGACAATTGTTTGCCTGGTGTGCGGCCTGCTTAAGAAAAATTGTGAAATTAGTCTTTATAATGCAAACAAATTATGAAGACAGTAACAGTTAATGTCTACGATCAGATTATTGGAACCCAACTTTATCTTTCCAGGTTTTAAAGTCAGCACTTGACTTCATCAAAACGCAAATATGCACGGTGGCCATATCCCTCACGCTGTTCAACTCGGTCCGGCTGCCGAGGGAGGCGCTGAAGTATGGCCCGCTGCCGTACCTGGTGGTCTACTCGCTCTGGCTGGTCCTGGCTGCGCTGCCAGCCAGTTTGCTGCAGCTTGCTGTGGGCCAGCTGAGCCAGCAAGACCCGGTGGGGGTGTGGAGGGCTGTTCCTATGTTGAGAGGTAAGAGTTTTGTTAGCTTATATTATAGCAGCCTATTTATGTACAGTCAAGGAAATTGATACCGTTGCCACTTTGAACCTTTATCTTAATGACTTTCATGTTGATTTGATGAGTAGATAGTATGGTACGTCACAGTGACATTTGTTGTAAAAAGGTACAAAGTGGCAACAGTTATCAAATTCTTTGACTGAACGTTCTGTATTCACAAATGGGGTAGTATGAGCATAAGAAATGCTACAAAAGACCTTAACTATTTTATGTTGTGAATGTACAGTCGAGTTCATTAATATATGAGTAAAACTGAGGGTTCAAAAAGATATCTGTGCACCTTTATGACATTGACAATAAGGTGCAAAAGTTTACATATTTGGCATTTGTCTGCTCATATATTTATGAACTCGACTGTAGGTAGGTTTTAAGTTAAAAAGTTCCCGTGTGGTGTCGAATCTAGAATAACACCTATCCATTTTCTCCGTGGATGTCTTAAGAGGCAACTAAGGTTAAGATATACCTACTCGTATTTTAGGAAACAGGCTACTAACCTGTCGCTATTTATGTATACACCTGCCAACTCAAAACTCAAAAATTATGCTGGAAGTGGCAACAAAACGTGAAATAGTCATCGTTTTGTTTATGTATCATTTCGTGTGCTATGTCTATCCCACAAGTGTGTTATTATGTATGTATATGACATCCTTACTAATATTATAAGTCAGAAAGTGAGTTTGTTTGTTTGTTCCGCTTTCACGCCGTAACTACTGAACCCATTGCTTTGAAATTTTGCAGACGTAAAGATAGAAGTCCGGATAAAATAATAGGCTACTTTTTATCCCGGAAAATTTGATGTTCCCGAGGGAAAACAAAAATATAGTTTGCTTGATAGATCGATATCGATCGATGACCGACCGATAGATGATAGATCGATGGAGCTGTGTGTCGTTTGAAACGAGAAGTTTTCTTATAGTTGTGCTTTATACCGCAATATAATCGAGTTCCACGCGGGCGAAGCCGCGGGCGGAAAGATAGTGTATAAGGTACCTGGGTCGAATATGGCCACGTTAAGGTTTGACACTAAATATAAAGCACTTGTATAATACTGGAAGTGACGAATCCCTATTTATTCGATAATGTGTTTATTTAGGTAATATATGGCAGGCACAAAAATATCTAGAATATAATAGGTCAGGGTTGGGAATTCATTTTTTGAATGTTGGGAAAATGGCCATATTTCCGACAGTGTATGTGAATATGGCCAGGTGATGGGCCATATTAACCGTATGAATTGATTATAGAAGTAATTTCTATACGTAAGGGGTAATTCCTTTGTACACATACATAACCCCACGCTTGTATTCCTAAACGGGTTAGACAGATCACAGAAAACTTTACATAGACTAATCTACGACTATTAAGACCTTTTGGGGCCACTTTCAAGTTTGGGCGTAAGGCTGGATATAAATGGTACAATACTAACAGGTTGTTAGCCCATCTACTACAATATAGCTTAACCCATTTCCTCAGTAACCTCTTGTGATATTCACAGACGAAATGGAGAGGTGTAATTCTAAACCTCAGACCATACGTGACTTAGTGCGATACATTAAATTAATTAATTACATAAAATGGACAAAAAGAACAAAAAACATTTTTTTTAACTAGTAATTAGTAACCTAGTTCCTCAGATCTATTTTGATATGTATTGTGGAGTTATATAATATTCTGTAAGGAGAAAGAAAGAAATAAAATTGAGAAAGACTGAAAACAAATATCTATATGATTAATATGGCCAGCTGCTGCCGAAACTCAAAAACCAATAAGATTAATATGGCCACATAGTGGCCATATTTGCAGTTGTACTCACATTTTACTTAAAAGTTAAAAAACATAAATATACAAAAGTAAGCTTGAAAAAAAAACATACCCATATAATTTGCGATTAGTAATGACAAAAATAGACTACATAGTTTTAGCTAAAAGTCAACAGAAACCAAAAAAACATTAAAACTTATGTGTAAATATTTGCATCCGTGACACGTGGTTTCTATCAACTGCCATTGCAGAAACATCGTTGAAGCAGGGAAGATGGTGGCGACACCTGAGCATTACTTACACTTAGACGTAACAGTGCATATAAACAAAGTTGTAGATCTCGCTATAGTTATGGCTGTGTAGGGGTATGGCCATATTTTTCGGCTGGCCATATTCGACCCAGGTACCTTACATAAATGCCACGTGACCACATCTTCATAATAGACCGCAGTCACCAAGTCTGGCTTTGACAATAGTCTAATACTAATAAAAATAACCCCCCCAATAAATGACTAATCCGTAATGACTAATGAATAATGCGGGGACCCCGCAGATTCAGCGGGAGTGGGATGACGTGGGGGCTAGGGACGCTTTGGCAAGGCTTACGGTGGTTGCTACTGGGGCGGATTTGGCCAGATTAAAGTCGGTATCGAGGGTCGAAGCTGGAGCGTGGTTACAGGCTCTGCCGGCTCCTTATTTGGGAACGCTTCTGGATAGCGACTCATTGCGGGTGGCTGTCGCTCTTCGCTTGGGCTGCGATGTTTGTGTGCCTCATAAATGCATCTGCGGTTCCATGGTGGAGGCGAATGGCCACCACGCTTTAAGTTGCTCTCGCTGTTCGGGACGTTTTCCGCGCCACCACGCCCTAAACGATATTGTGAGGAGGGCTTTGATTTCGGCCAACATCCCTTGCGTTCTGGAGCCCCCGGGTCTTTGTCGCACCGACGGTAAGAGGCCGGACGGCTTAACTTTGGTGCCGTGGCAGAGGGGAAAGTGCCTATTGTGGGACGCTACGTGCGTCAGCACCTACGCCGCCTCGCACCTTAGCCGAACGGTTCTCGCTGCGGGTGCAGCGGCAGATTTTGCTGCGCTTAAGAAGCGCGCAAAGTATTCGGAGTTAGGTAGCAATTACTTTTTTGTACCTCTGGCGTTTGAGGCTTCGGGGTGTTGGGGATCGGACGCTGTCGACTTCGTGCGGGAAGTGGGGCGCAGATTAAGGGAGAGAGGATCAGATGCTCGCGCGGGTTCGTACCTGGTGCAAAGGTTGTCAATCGCCATTCAGCGAGGTAACGCGGCCAGTGTTTTGGGTACCTTTGCGCCAGGGGCAGCTCGTGGGGGCATTGTCGACTAGCTTAAGTTTAGGCTTAAATTTATTTTTATATATTTTTTTTTGTATTTGACATTATTTGTATTTGACATATTTTCATTGATTAAATGATTATTACTAACATTAACATAGTCTCTAAGGATTAGTGAAACTAACGTACCTACTAACTATTCTATGGACCACTGCTTGTAATAAGTATGTTGTGTTGTCTGTATAAAAATAATATTTCGCGATCACATAGCAAGCAGCTAACGACTAAGTGTTATTCTTCCCTACCCTATTCTTTATTCTATTCTAATCATACAAATTACAATCATAACATTGTTTTGTTTTTCAGGCGTGGGACATTTGAAGCTAATAACATCATACATTTGTTGTGTCTACATGATGGTGTATGCGGGCCTGTCCACAGCGTATCTGTTGTGGATCGGCAAAGGATCATTTCCACTGAAAGATTGCACTAAATTGCAAATAACCCCGGTAAGTGTGAAACCCGTGTGGTGCCGGGTTAGAATAGCACCTCCCCCTTTCTTCCCGTGGGTGCGTAAGAGTCGACTCTGGGAAAGGGTTAGTGGGCGATAGGCTAGCAACCTGTCATTGCAATATCACGTTTAATCATCTGGTTGCCCTGAATTTGCTAAGCGTGGCACTGGATTTTTGAATTCATGTGCTCTGCCTACCCCTCTTGGGAATACAGGCGTGAGGATCGCACCTTGAGAATCAAAACGTCATTATCCAAAAAACGCATTTTTTCACTAGAAAGGTTTAAAAATCTGAAAAATAATTTGTGTTCAAAAACGGTATGTTTTTGTAATTAGGGTAAATATTTGTACTAGATTAGCTTTTTATTCATGCCAACTGTCTATCTAATATAAATAATGTTGTTTCTTTATCTTAATTACTTCATAATTTCGTATTTAAAAAAAAATAGTGTCACTCTTTCCTTTATTTTCTCTTAACGCCACTTTTCTACTTTCAATTTACACTTATTTTTGATATATTTTACGGAAAAGTGACACTACAGTTTCCTTTTTGTGATAAACTGTTAATAATTTAACGTTATTTGAGTCAAAAACTAGAATAAAATTCATCATTTGAAACGCAAAGAACATTATTTTCTAGTTTGCCTATAATAAGCATAATTTTTCGTGCCAAAGTATAAAAAACGTCATGAAATTCTGAACGTAAGCAGGAAAAATGCAAAAGTTAGGTGAAATAAACATTTTTCCAAACAGATTACTGAAATAACTATTTTAAACATGCAATAAACTTATAGTGTACATATTCACTAAACAATTTTTGTATTTTTAGTAAAGTTCACAAATAATAAGCGTAAAAAGTGTCGGATTAGCACAGCTAGGCTTGAGTAAAGATAAGTGCGATATGGTCATACCTGTTACTGGCACCGTCTTACTAGAAACGTCAGAAAATAACAGGTATTCTATTCCGCGCCCGTGTTGTCTCGCTCGTGTAGCTGTGCTAAGCCTACAGCTTCTAAATGTTGTAATATTCTTTGTAAAACATGCTAAAAAGTTATAGTATACCATTTTTATCAAAAAGTCTGATACGTAAATGACTCATAATCTTAATTAAATGTAACTAAACCCAAAAATATTAACATATACATAACTAAAATTTACAAATAACAATATTATAATAGCAGTTTTTTGTCTTAATTCACAATTTATGGGTTTTGAGAAATATTTCTAAATGAGGTACAAAATTGTACTGTCAGTTATTACTTTAAGCCAATTGTCTTAGATTCAACTATTTAGCTTAAATTTATCTTATCTTAAAATCACAAGCTTTTTAGAAACATAATACGATGTGAATGTAACAAAAACGTAACAAAAATCAAATAGATTAGATTTAGATTCCAAAACAGAAGGATTAAATTATAGAAAGACGAAACATAGTATGAGAGAATAACATGTATTCCTAAGATAAACCCGATAATAATATTTTTGTGATAGGATTTTACATCAAAGAGGTCTCTAAGCTGTCTCTAAGAGGTCTCTAAGTTTCTCTTTCGTTTGTTTTAAGAAAGTTAATTATTTTGTTTGCCACAACTACCAAGAAATACGGATTTTAAAGATCTAATCTATTTAAGGTGTAGCTTGCTATTTATAGTATTGTTAAATTTTTTAGGAATAAAGTCTTTTTAGCCGGGGTCAGCTCGTGCAGTTTTCTACTATGTACTTCATTTAAACTGTTTTTTTGATAATGATGTTTAAAACCAGACTTAAACGATGTTGGTCCGATTATCTTCTCTTGCTTAACTTTTAAAGATAGTAGACAAAACCTTACGGAAAAACGACACTAAACAAAGATAACACACTGTTGCTTTCAATCGAAACTTCATGATAGTATTACATTTTAAACGAAAAGTGGCACATTAATAATAAAAACTTGATTTCACTAAAAATATTACGTAAATTACAAAGGAAAATCGACACTAAACGAAACGAAACACTATAACTTCATATTGCTGACTAAATTGAAAATCAAGAGTGACATTTTATTGATAGATACATTATTCAATGAAAAGTTATACAAGTCTACCTATTACTTTCATGGCAAACTGTCCATAAACAAAAAAATACGTTCTTCATCATAGAGCCTAAGGCGAAACGTTCGGCGTCCTCGTCACGAATAAAAAAATGACGTTCTTCCGATCACACATTCGCATATTCCTTCCAAACGCCATAGCGACACTAATGCCTTCTGGAACATCTAAAAGAGATAGAGCTACAGGTGTCTTTGCATTGCATAGTTTTCGGCTTCCATAGCTAGATGGCATTGATAACTCAAAAGTGACAAATTTCGTATAGTGACGTTTTGATTCTCAAGGTGCGATATGTATGTATGTAATAAAACGTATACACTAACGTCCTTACTTAGACTAGAGAACCAAATTGTGAAGCTTAAGATCCCGAGTTGTGTAATGTTTGTTCTCAAGTCTTGGATGTTTATCTATAAGTAAGTTTATCCGTTGTCTAGTACCTATAGTACAGGCATTAATTTAGACTTGCCGTGTGAGAGATTTGTCGTGTGGTGTCGGGATAGAATAACACCCCTCCATTTCTTTCGTGGATGTCGTAAGAGGCGACTAAGGTAATAGGTTTAAGTATGTTTTAGGCGACATGCTAGCAACCTGTCACTATTCTACCTCTTCCATCTTTGCAAAACCTAAAACTATGCTAGTGAGCGTCTAACCATAGCTGTGGCACTTAACTCTCGATGATGGGTCATGAATTGGCCCGAAACATGTCGAGCTAATCTCGACGTGGTGTCAGATTAATAATAACACCGTAATTAAAATTAAACGCCGATACCGTAAGAGGCGACTAAGGAAATAGGTTTAGGTATGCTTTAGGCGACAGGCTAGCAACCTGTCACTATAATACCCGCCAACTCAAAACCTAAAAAAAATGTGCTGAAAGTGGCCACGAAAAATGAAATAGTCATGGTTTTGTCTATGCAGCGTTTCGTGTTCTCTGCCTACCCCATTTGGGAATACAGGCGTGATGTATGTACAGTCAGCGTCTGATACATGTATACACTTTAGTACCTTTTCTAATTAACCTCATATTTGAACTCTCGCATGAAATTGTCACTGAGATCACAGTGACAAAGTACCAAAGTGTAACCATGTATCAGACGCTGACTGTACGTCTATTGACTGATTGAAATTGTTATTAAATCCAAATAAATTAATATCAAAAGAAATCACAAAACAATGTTAGCTATGTCTGAGTAACTTCGAAAATAATCAACAAGGTACTTAATACAATTATCTTCTCCGTGACCTGAGCTCTTAAGACTGACCTTACAGTATTATTAATAGCCCAGACTAGAGTACTAAGTAATCTAGATAATTTACGAACCTTAGCTGAAGTACTTAGGTGATTACAAAGTGTTTGTATTTGCCTATCATGTTTTGGACAGTGATATTAAAAAATTGCCCGAGTGGTGCCGGGTTAGAATAACACCTCCCCCTTTCTTCCCGTAAGAGTCGACTCTGGAAAAGGGTTAGTGTATTGTGGGCGATGGGCTAGCAACCTGTCACTGCAATATCACGTTTAACCATCTGGTTTCCCTAAAGTCTGGTTTAAATCATCCACCAAAACCATCTGGTTTAAATTGCTAAACGTGGCACTGGATTTTTGAATTCATGTGCTCTGCCTACACCTCTTGGGAATACAGGCGTGAGGACATGTATGTATGTATGTATGTATGTATGTATATTAAAAAATATTAAGCGCTATGAATATTCTGTGTTATGTTATTGCTTTGCTGTAAAAAGGGGTGGATAAGGAGAAGACTGACTTTTAAATAATATTAATAAAAATGCACATAATCCTTACTAATATTATAAGTCAGAAAGTGAGTTTGTTTGTTTGTTTGTTTGTTCCGCTTTCACGCCGTAACTACTGAACCAATTGCTTTGAAATTTTGCAGACATAAAGATAAAAGTCCGGATTAAATAATAGGGTACTTTTTATCCCGGAAAAAATTGATGTTCCCGAGGGAAAACAAAAATATAGTTTGCTTGATAGATCGATATCAATCGATGATAGATCGATAACGATCGATAGATGATAGATCGATGGCGCTGTGTGTCGTTTGAAGAAGTTTTCTTATACTTAGTTGTGCTTTATAGCGCAATATAACCGAGTTCCACGCGGGCGAAGCCGCGGGCGGAAAGCTAGTCTCAATATAACAATAAAATACCAGTCGTTTGTACATTAATTGTTTTAAAAGATGTTAGCAAGTTTTATTTCACATCTTTAAAGATAAACTAACAAAAGTAAGACCATTTCATTCAGCTCACCTCGTAGGAGATTTAGAATTTGATTATCAGTAAAGTGATTGGGGTAAATTTTGATATGAACACGTTGGATAATGAATATAAATTTATAGCTAAATTTGCGATGAGGATACTTTATTTTTGTACAAATCTTCAAAAAAAGGCCAGCTGCAAGTCGGAATCACTTACGAAAGGTTCCGTACCACCCGTTTTCACCTATTGGGTAGGGATACCACCTCACCCCTTAGTCAGTTCATGTTTTAAACTTTCGTGATTTTCACTCATATTTATTTACGCGGGACTTAATCACGTTTGAATTGAATTACCCCTTGACATTTCGGCCGCATTACGAGTAGACCACGGTCCTAAAGTCCTATTCTCCTTATCCGTAAACCGACTGCCTTCACAATCCCTACGCACCCCACTTTACGGAACATTTCATGCAAATAACGAGACTAGTGTATCAAAAAGTGCATTCCACAGATGAAGCGGTAAATTAGCAATTTGTTTCCACGTCCCAAAGTTGCCAGTTTCCAAATTCCAGCAGCAAAATGAATAATTTATTCTTTTTTATTTTCAGCACGGCTATGAAAACAGAATGAATGCGTCCGAATGTTTCAAGTTAGTACTTTACTTTAATAATTTTGCAAGCGTAATGCGATAGATATTGTTAATAGTTTTATTCGTAACCTTACCCGTGTGGTATCAGGTTAAGAATATCACCTCTTAATTTTTTATTCAGTTGACGTCGTAAGATGATCAAGGGCAATAGGCTAATCATCATCATCATCATCCAGCCTATATACGTCCCACTGCAGGGCACAGGCCTCCTCTCAGTATGAGAGGGCTTGGGCTATAGTTCCCACGCGGGCCCAATGCGGATTGGGAACTTCACACACAGCATTGAATTGGTTCGTCGCTGTGTGCAGGTTTCCTCACGATGTTTTCCTTCACCGCAAGCTCATGGTAAATTTAAAATTCGATATCGCACATAAATTCCGAAAAATTCAGAGGTGCGAGCCCGGGGTTCGAACCCATACGACCCTCTGCTTGAGAGGCCACAGGTCGAACCGCTGGACTACCACGGCTTTTTTTTTAATAGGGTAATGTCTAGTACTAATCTAATAGTGAAATAGTAATAGTTTTGTCTATAGACGTTTCGTGTGCTTTGCCTACCACATTTGGGAACAAAGGCGTATGTATGTATGACGTAACAGCATAAGGACATAATATACACCTTATTGGATAATTTATACTCAGTGAAATCTGTATAACTAAGAATAAGGCAAGTGTGTTAAGGCAAGTTGGCCAAAGGCGAGGGTTATCTTCAATGCATTACAAACACAGCACACCCTTTCCTAATTAAATTTCAATTAAGAACAAAATAAAATTATCCCTAATAATAACAAATTACGCCCAAGGGACTGTAAACCATTTCCTTTCTAATTTAATGACACCTTAACCTGTATCGTTTTTTTTTATTTCAGTTCAACGTTTTTAGCGCCATTCACATTATATCCGCAGTACCTCGGGATAATGGCCATAATTATATTTATTTTATGGTTCTTCGTGCCCATTTTGTGAGTAATATCATTGTTATTTTATTGCTAACGAGGGTGCAAGTCACCTGGTTGGGAGCGGGCGAAAACGATGACAATACGGCCTTGTGTGGTAATAGTACATTATATTGAGTAGATAAATACGTTTTTCTGTTACTGTTTTATGAACATCTTTAGAACGAAATGAATATCGTGTTGCAGATTGAATAGGCGGCTCGCGTGATAGTTAAAACCGGTTTGTGACAAAAAACAAACTGCAATACAACTTTCAATTCTTCGCAAAGTAAAAAGAGTTTCTGGAAAATCATTAATTGATCCATTGAGGAATGATTGATGAAATTATAAATCTTAATAATCATACCTGCACTAATTCGGGTATGAATACAAAAGTGATGTAGCAAAATGCATTATCGATAAAAACGTACTACCTACATAAGTAACATTTAGTCATTTTAAGTGAAAATTTTCGTCTAGGCTTACTTAATTACCAAATTACCAATCATTCATCCTTAATTACCAAAGATGGCAAAATAGCTATGCAAAGAAACACGATTTAATTTGTTTTTCTTTTTATTTGAAAACAAACAGAATATAAATAGTATTTTAGTATTTTACGTGTTGACTGTAACATAAATTTTATTCATGTAGGTATTTAAAATTATTCTAAGTGTATCTACGACATTTTACAAGTGTACCTTGGTAGGTTTGAGTTGGCACTCAAAATCTAAAAATAATTATTGTAATGCCAGAAGTTGCAACGGAACGTGAAATTGTCATAGTTTTGTTTATGTACCTTTTCGTGTGCTCTTTGCTCTTAGTATGTAATAATAATTTCCTCATTAATTTCAGATTATACCGCCTCCGCAAATCACTGAAAGTATCCCTCAGTGTCCTAGCACCGGTGACACTGATCCTTGCGATTGTGCTTTGTACATTTCTGTCCGACAGTGAAGTGCTGACTTCCGTCCTAGAGTCTTGCTATCAATGGATATCGTTATCCCAGCCCTATATTTGGCACAGTGCTATGGTACAGGCTTTGTTGTCGACGCAGGTGGCTGGTGGATACCTGATCAGTGCTGGAGGCACAGTTTACAGACATTCTGATGTCCGATGGTAAGTTAAGACTCAAGGTTATATTAGTGATCAACTTGCTATCTAGGTTAAAATTAATCCAGTGCTTAGATTGAGTTGAGGCGTAAATAAAGTTAGAATACTTTTTGTTATCTTTTTATCGACTGGATTCGTGTTTGACATTCAAAACTCAAGCTGAATGTTTTATTAAGAACTATCGTTAGTTACATAACATTTATTTAGAAGCGACGAAATTACCTAATTATTTTTCCTTTTCCATACAAAAATTGCATTAAGGTGATTCAGCACCGCCGTCGAGCGACGAAGCGAATCGGAAATTTTAAAACCCGCCTCGCTCGTCTTGTGCTCCCGTGTCCTAGGTGAAGAACCAGCTCATAAGTTAAAAAAAAATACACAACACTGTAGTTTTTTTTATTTTTATAGCGAAGCTAAACGATTAGAAAACGATAGAAGATAAGCCTAACTTCAAAATCAAGTTTAATGGAGTAATACTTTTTCCCGTTTACTTTTTTCCAGGACATCAATAATGATAATAATAGTTAATTTAATAGCCGGCTGGCTGTGGGTATTTATGTGGGAATCGATAGGCGGCGCAAGCGCAAAAGATACAAGTTTTGTTTCAACACTAGTGTTAATATACCAGTCTTCGGCGGCGGGCCGGAGGAGCAAGGAGTGGCCGTTGCTGGCCTTCGGAATGGTGTTAATATCTGGCATAATTACTGTGGTAAGTTAAAAAAAAACGCAAAAAAAATACTGCAGCGCTATATTCAAACGCACCAAAAATCTAAATTGTGTTTAATTTGACAGTTGATGTGAAAAATCGCTTACAAATTGATACATTTTTAAGCGAACTGACACTAAAACTATGGAATTAAACACGATTTAGATTTTTGGTGCGTTAGACAATAGCGCTGCAGTATTAAAATTGGTATTGCTGCATTGGTAAAAAAAACATGTAATAAATACTCAATTTCATTGTTTGTTAAACAAATTTTATCTTAAACAATAGTCCTACCGATTTGTACAATAAACAAGCAAAAATTTTTTTTTAATTTTTAGTTGGTTTGATTCCCGGTTGAGACAAGCAAAATTTCAAAAATCTATTAATGCAGTTTGTATCTTTTTTAAAAATAAAGGAATGTTTCCTTTCAGTAAAATTAGCTAACTAAAGGATTGAGAGTAGTTCCCCTCCAGGGCCCATTGAAACTTTCCACCCTGTAGGTATATAAAAGTGAAAATAAAAGAAAACACTGTAATTTGTGGTCTCTTGAAGTTGTGAAAAAATCAAACCTCTAGGTTTATGCAATCAAAATATACAGCCATTTGTGATATTTATTTACTTCTCGATGACTTACCTTTTTGTAAATTGGCAAGTAGTATGAGTAAAGTAAAATCCGAAAATTGTAAATTTGTTGTAGTTCCCCCAAAACTAAATACTTTTCCGATTATAAATAATGTTTTATAGTCCAATGCGTATTTGCATTGAAAAAAATTACTCTTGTGATGACAAAAAATTTTTTGTAGTCGGAGTCCTAATCGATGAATGCAGACAGCGGCAAAGTTAAGTTTGACCCTCAGTCCGCTATCTTTGATAGTATTTTTTTACTAGACAATGACTAATATTGTACAAATACTACGGAATCCTTCATCAACTCTGACTCGCACTTTCTTTCCCTCTTCAACCTTTGATAAACTATCACCTTAAGGCTCTGCGCAGACGACAACTATCCGCGACGGACTTTTTAGTCTCTGATAATAGAACCTATGGAATTGTATGCAGTAACGCAGACGATACGCAAAAAGTCCGGCGCACAAAGCATACAATCCGTGCAAACTTTTTTTCGCCGCAGACTCGATCTCACAAAAAGTCTGTCCTCTGCGCTGCGCCTAACAAACCCTTATTAACTAACTTTGCCTCGTGTAACCCACCCTGTGTGTCAATACACCTTCGCGGCACAGGCTAGGTGATCAAATTAGGTTCCAGAATAGACTGTAATATTTATGGAGCAGGATTTATGGCTGAAGTTTCAGTTCATCGCTCCGAGCGAACATCAGGTGCTCCGATGCATCGGCAATGTGTCTGGACTTTTAAAAAGATTGCCTTTAACGTATTTACAAAGTCGTTTTGGTTGGTAAGGAAATTGCAACATTGTATTGGCCTTAAGTCAAGAAGTACAGTTAATAGTTACAGACTAGCAACATGTCACATGCCTCTTAACTTAAGATCTAAAAATTATAGTAGAAGTGGCAAGAAAACTTAGTAGCGTTTCGTGTGGATTTAATTTTATTCGATTTCGAGTTTGGAAAACCACTTATTACGTGGTTGTTTGAACAGGCGACTGAGGTCTCGTTTAAGGAGACGAGTAGCGTCGAGCGTCGAGTGTGGAGGTGCGCGCATTAGTTTCAAACTTATGGCGTTATATATGAGAGTTTAAACATTATGCACCGCCAAACGCCACGCCACACGTGACATGCGACGCGCCGCGTCTCCTTTAGGCCGCCCACATACATACGGAATTTTTCTGATTCGGAATCCCGAATCGGAAAATCGAACGCAGTCAATCCATACAAAATCTATGGACCGCCACACACATTCGTAAGCTTTCCGTTCGGAATTCCGAACGGAATTTTTCCGAATGTGTGTGGCGGTCCATTGATTTTGTATGGATTGACTGCGTTCGGAAAGTCCGATTCGGGATTCCGAACGGAAAAATTCCGAATGTATGTGACCGGCCTTAAACGAGGCCTGAGAAAAATAGGATAAGGTAACAAAATAGGGTAACAAAGTAGGTTAGGTTAGTTGGTTTGCAACCTGTTACTATTATACCTCTTTATCTAACTACCCAAAAATATGCTAAAATTCGCGACGTGACGTGGAATAGTAATGGACCTACCTACCTTTGGAATCCTGAGAAAAGTTCAAAAATTGTCCTTCTTGAGAGTGTTTTTGTCACAGACGCTGTGTCACTGGCGTCGAACGTGTTAAATGATAACCTTAATAAGGGTATACTTAATGACTGTACAAAACACTCTGGCTTTTTTTTTCAGCTGATACTCCTCTTCCCCATCTTCAACAAGCTATGCCGCGTCTTCAACGACCACTGGCGATTGACCGCAGCAACGTCATCGGCTTTGGGGACCACTCTGACGATAGCTGTTCTGACGAAGGGCGTCGAAGTGGCCACAGTCCTAGATGAGCTGGTGGTGCCTGTGTTAGCAGCGTTCACAACTGCCGTGGAAATTGTGGCCTTTGTTTTTATTTACGGTTGGTATTGGTATACTATTTATCTTTGTGGTATTGTGTTAGAATAAAACCTCTCTATTGGAACCGTGGATGTCGTAAGAGGCGACTAAGGACTGAGGTATGCTTTAGGGGACAAGCTAGCAACCTCTCACTATTAGCTTTCATCTGTTTTGAAACCTAAAATAAGAATATAACGCACATGGGATAGGTAGTAACATTACAGTAATTCTACAGGTCATACTGAACAACTTTTATAATCAGATCAATGATGCTGAAACTGCGAAAAATCGGCTAACATGATGTTGCTGATTTGTATCCTGGGACTGTAATTTTAATTTTATTTTGCGGTTTCGTTATTAGTTTTATAGTAAAAGTTTTTCAGTATGACCTGGAAAGTCACTACGCAGAGTTTGGCTTTTCACTTTTGTCATTATTATGCTCAAAACAGATTTGTGTGGCATGAATTGTATTTATGATGCGTCACGGTAGTATATGTTTTGTTTCGTTCGTTTGTATTCGATGTTTATAAAAACAATTTATTTATTTCAAGTGGTTACTACGTATTGTATTAATACTAGATCATTATTCATATTGTTTATTCTCTCCGCCTAAATAAAAACTAACATCGTTTATTGTAAGTGTGCTTTAATCGAATGAAGGTATTGTAAACATAAATCTAGACTAGTGAGAGACTATGAGATAAAGTGAAATAAAAGTGATAACACGAATGGATTCGAAATATGTCGGGCGAATTTCGTAGTCGAGTATATGTGGGTACTATCACAAAGTGATTAATTTTTTGACTTTGGTAGCAATGAATGCGGAAATTAGATATATTAACCCTTAGGTGCATACGGTATCAAAAATGATACCATGTCTTTTCACCACTCTAAAATATTTTTATTCTTTCTCGCCACGTTCTTATACCAGTATTTGGTTACCTTTGCTCAAATACTTCAAAGAAAAAAAAGAACTGTCAAACCTAGTACAGCCATTTTATACTAAGTGTCAAAAGTTTGAATTGAGCGACTACTTTTTGCAAAAGGTGAAATTGCAAGTTTTCATTCTTTTTTATCTGGCGGATCATGAGATATTTTCAATCGGAAAAATATGTATGAGAAAGGTTAGTATTTATATTTATCGGGATTATAGAAGTTTTTATTAGATTTGTGTTATTACAATAGTTTTTTTCAGTTTTCTGTTGGTATCGAAAATGATACTCCATGCGATGACGTCTTTTTTCGTAGTATCAATAATGATACTCCATGCACTATGTTTACTTTTCTACTAGCATGGTTTATAGCACTTTTTTGAGTTTTTTTATACTTTACCAATATTTAGCAAGTAGTGTGGGCATGTTAATAAAAGCTTATTTATATGCCCATCATCACTGCAAAGGGTTTGTCTTAGAAAAGGACATAGAAGCACTGTTGGTTCAGTTAGAAGGTGAAAAAATATCGGAAGAAAATGCCGAGTCCGAAGGAGATGATCTGGAGTTTTATTAATGACTTAAAGAACTGCAAACAATTCTCGAGGAAGAAAAGGCAACAGAAGAACCTACAAGTATGCCAGAAGAATTAAATTTTATAGAAAAACCTGGTTCAACTAAGTTTCCCAGATCCTCATTTTATTAAACGAGAACAGGCCATCGACGAGTTCACAAGATCCGTATATACCTATAAACACACAAAAACATGAATTTCATTTGTAGCTAATGTTTTGCGATTGTTTAGATGCTATTTTTGAAGTTTATTATTTATTGAGTAATTATGTTAGAACACATTTTTTTAGTGCTTGCTCCATGAAGTATCAAAAATGATACCAATTGTTTTCGTCAAAAAAAATATATAAAAAAATGATTATGATTTTTTTTACTATTTTTCCTGGCATTCATCCATATTTCCCAACCACATATATTTTTTTCGTGAAAAAAAATTAAATCATGCACCTAAGGGTTAATAGAAAAAAAAATGTGCGTGTCAACTGACACCCGTACCCGTACTTATAATTATAATGATGTCGGGTTTGAATATAACTATCTGCCCGTGTTCTTTTTAATGAATACGCGACAGGCTAGCAACCCGCAACAATTATATATTTTTTACTGCCTTACCCCTTAGGGAACACAGGCAAGATGCATGTATCTATGTATGTACTTAACCAATATCAATTGTTTCCAGGCTGGTACTACCTAACGATCGACATAGAATTCCTCACGGGTACGAAGCTGCCTTGCATTTGGATCATTTCATGGTGGACGGCTCCCATCCTCATAGTTGGGGTCACAGGGTGGTGGCTGCGATCCGTGCTGAAGGTAGCCTGGAGTCAGACAATGACGCTTTGGCCCCTGGTTGGAGTCTTCGTGGGGATACTGATCGTCATTGTCATCATGGCTGCCATTGCGGTGGCTAAGGAGGAGCAGTTTAATTTGTTTTCGGTAAGCGTTAGTTATTTGTTAAAAATAATTGATTAGCGACATGAATTAGAAGAACCTTTTCGTGTACCAAAACGATGTCTCACGAGCAAATGCTAGATTGAGTGCAGTACGTTGCCAACGCGCAGACGTAAGGTGTAAAGCCTCATTAAGAGGAAATATGCCGGTCGAGGGAATTGAAAAATAGGTATTTGCTAAATCTATTGCTGTCGCGCCGTGACCTGCCCAGACGACGTCGAGTGCGATAAGAACAACTACACCTCGGACCGAAAATACCTATGAAAATTATTCAAAAACAACGTTTCGTAGTCCCCTGATTTCTTCTCCAAAACTTAACCGATTAAATAGTTTATTTCATTAAATGTTTAAAAAATGTCATAACTGTGTTTCTATGTTCTTATATTTTGATATAATTGTGTTAAAATTGCTTTCTAGAGGTTTGAACACAACGGAAAGAACTTACTAATTTTTCATGTTTTTGAAGGTTAATATCTCCTTTAATAATTCAATAAAGAAAAAAAGGGAAACATAGGAACATGCTTATAAATCATTAGATTATTGATGTAAAAAATCATTGATCTACGGGTAGCATCCAGCTAGGAATCAGGGGACTACGTTTCCATACAAAATATGACCGCTCCATTTCCTCTTAATGATTATAATTGTTATTGTATCAGCTGTCTTAATTTCCGCGCTGGTACACAACAGAGTTCAGTGAGCAATGAACCTTGCGGCAGAATGATGGTAGCGATGGACGAGATCCTAACATCCACAGAACACAACTAACAACAAAATAATGATATTAATTTCAATAGATAATCGTTTATTAGACAGCAACAACTAACTACGATAGGATAACAAACCCAGAGAAAGTAAGACTACGCTAAATATTTACTTCGTCACGTGTATTAATTATTATTTTAATGTTTTCCAGAAAATAGCGTCTGCTTTCAACCCATCCCGACTCTGGGGTCCAGAAGAACCAATGGCTCGCTACATCTGGATGTCCCAGCGATGCAGCATCGAACCTACCTCCGAAATAAACAACTACCCTCAAATCATTCCGAAAATAAACGAAAAATCTTACGAAGACTGGCTGAGACCAATAGAGCATGTACCAAATGGCAAAGTTAACCATAAAAGTAATTATTTATCCAAAAACGAAAAAGTTAAAGACGTTGGCGCGATATATGCCAAACATTCAATACCGAGAAGTAAGAAAAAAAAGAAAGTGGATGAGAAATTTCGATCGCCTAATGTTTGTATAGCTAAAACAGAACTAGGAGGTCCCTTAGCTTGTAATTGTAATAGACATTTTACTCTCAACGTTCCTGATTTAAGGAAAGCTGAGGTAACAACCAGTCTTTAGGTACTGTCCAGAAGCACGCGCGATTTGGCCGCGTATTGAGGTACATTGCTTCTTCAAGATACGTCGTATTTTTATTAAGCCTGACAAATACGGCAATGAATAGTAAAACGCGTTAAAATTCGCCCCGTCTGGACAGGGCCTTAGATAGAATGAGCTAATGTTCCAAGTTCAAATCGTACAACGAAAGGTTTTGCCTAGTCTATTTATATCCATCCAATATTGTTAAGAATAAATTAATTAGATTAAGGAAACAAACGTGTAATTAGATGGCATTAAAATATGTTCAAGGTGTGATATAGAACATTGTGTTTTTTTAAATCTTCCTTAACTGTTTTCCTTTTTTTTAGGTACAACTAGGCGACCGGATAAAAAACCTGTCATTATATCTTTTTTATCTAATTTTAATTTAAAAATTAAGGTAAAGTGGCAACAAACTTGAAGAACCAATAGTTTGTGTAAGTTACGTTTGAGACACAATACAATACAGAGGGGATAAATTTATTAGGTACTTTAAATTCAAATTTTAGATTTTAATGACCAAACCTTCTAATATAAAATACTCGGAAACTAGTAAACGTAGGACCAGAGGCATAAGAAGAAATAAAAAAAGAAGAGCAAAGTTTTTTTTTGGAGAGGGGTCGTAAACCCGACGTGAGTAACTGTCAAAAGAAACTTTAGTTCGGCCTAAGAAAAAAAATACGAAAATGATAATCGTTCGTAGAAAACGGGTACGGGTGGGAAAAAATGAGAAATGGCCCAAGTTTTTATCATAAATCTAGGGAAAAACTCTGGAAAGTATTACTTGGGAAGGCCCCTTCAGTTTGTGCAGTCGACTTTTAAGAGCCTGTATGAAGCAAATTTTGGATAGTTTCCCTATCATTGTTTATTGAGTTACGCGCCAGTGACATTTTACTTTAATTACACTTATAAAGTTAATCACATACTTCAAATAAATCCTCTGAGTCACACATAGATAATATAGTTTGTGAATAGACTTTTACAAAAATGAAATACGAATTAATCTAAAACCAAAGTTAATTTTCGTGATTTTTGGATTTTATCTTACTGACGAATAAAATCACTAGCGATTATGTATACTCTAATTTCCAAATTTTAGATGTCTACTTTGTAGTTAATTTCGCTATTTTATTTAATAATTTTTAGTTTTACATTGGGGTTCTAGAAAAAAATATCCGTTGAATTTAAAACCTTAAAATAAATGGAGTTAAAGTTAAAATGAACTCTTCCACAATTCGACTTTATACCCACTCCTAAAATAAGTTCAGGACGCGTACGAAGGTAGAAACTATTTTGAGATGGGATTGTCGGTTTATTTGTCTAGCAATAGTCTACCGTGTGGTGCCGGGTTAGAATAGCACTACCCCCTTTCTTCC
>BHDV01002301.1:208395-229715 GCA_005406045.1 Adoxophyes honmai | reverse complement strand
ATAGTGATGTACCATAACAATCGGTTTTATTTTAGTTAACAGTATGTATGTATTGATAAAACGGTGACCCTAACTGGACGATTATCAGAACTCATTGTTCTGATAATCGTCCAGTTAGGGTCAAACTTTTGAGAAATGTCTGTCTGTCTTACTGACATCAGCTAGTTAGTTCCCTGCTCATAGCGTTGGGACTCTACTCTAGCATTTGCTACGAAGCTTTTAAAAATCGCTGTATCCAATCGCAGGGTGACAGCGGCGGACCGTTGGTGCACGTCGACTCTGACGGAGTACCGATCCTCATCGGAGTAGCCTCGTTCGTGGCCGGCGGCGACTGGGGCTGCCACTCCGGCTTGCCTGCTGGTAAGTGCCCATCATCATTCTGCTGTTCGGTTCCGTGTCAGCACCACAATAGGTTTAGAATATCACCTCTCGATTTTTTACGTGGATGTTGTAAGAAGGCGACTAAGGAAATAGGTTAAGGTATATTTTAGTGAGTGGCTGGCTATACCCTGCCGACTTAAAACAAAAAAAAATGGTAGAAGTGGCCACAAAACGTGAAATAATTGTGGGTTTGAATATGCCACGTTTCTTGTGTTCTGCCTACCTCATTTGGAAACGTAAATTGAGACTTGAGAAGCTAGACTCTAAACGACGTGTAAAAGTGCTCATAACCTATTTGCACAAATACAGTTTGAAATTTCGATTTTTTTAAAGTCATGGTTATGTCTAAGTAACGTTTCGTGTGCTCTGCCTCCGGTTTGTGAACATAATCGTGACGTTTATGTTTGTTTTTTATTCTAGGGTTCATCCGTGCTGGTCCATTCCACGGCTGGTTGACCCAGGTCACGGGACTCGACTTTGAAAACCTTGAGGAAGAAGACACAACTGAGGCCCCTACAACTACTGACGCTCCTACAACTACTGAGGCCCCTACGACCACTGAGACCCCTACGACTACTGAGACCCCTACAACTACTGAGTCCCCTACTACCCCTGAGCCTCCTACAACTACTGAGCCTACCCCAGAGCCTCCTACAACTGAAACCCCAGATTCTAACGAGTCCGGAGAAGATACAACTGAAGCTCCTGAAAAAGACTCGTCAGAAGAAAATGACAGCTCTGATTCTGATGATTGCGAATTATCAGAGCTGTTGAAGAAGCTAGAAGTCAAAGTGAGCGTTAAAGTCAAATTGAATAAATATAAGAAGAAGCACTAAATGTTGAAAGACTTCTAAATATTTTATTGCAAATAAAAATATTGCATGAGTATTTTTTGTTGTTTTTTTTTTTTAAGATTTTTCTCTTAGGCTTTTCTTGATTCATGAATGCAAGAAGCTTATACTGTATAAGCTTCTTGCATGAATGAGTCACTTTCAGGGTAACGAAACGCAAAAAAATCCGTATTTGGAAACGTAATGTTGCCGACAATAAAATAGTTTACTTAGTTCTACGGCTTGTAAAGCAAAAACCAAAAGTAACTTAAAAATAAACAATTCGCATTAAAGTCGACAAAAATCAAACATTCAACAAATTACACTCGAAAAATTTCGGTATTATGTAAGAATATCTGATGGTATTTTTCTCCAATCTCAAATCTAATAGGATTCCATTGTTCGGCATGGTAACCCTAACTTGACATCTGCGTCATTGAAAGTATTCACAGGTGCAGGCAAAGTTCGCCTAATTTTTAAGTTTTTACAATAAATGCTTGTTTTGGAAATGAAATGGAGGGATCGAGTGCTAAAGGTAAGTTCTTTCAAATAATGCTATCTTGAAGAAATTTTGAAAACTTACAGTTTCATTAAGTTTTTAAGTTGAATAGGCAGCGATGTTTTTGTGTGGGCGAAATTCGTTTGAAGTCATAAATTATCTTTTGTTTGCTACCTGCTTCGGCTTTACGACGCTAAACCTTGATTTTCCCTCTGTATTCTCGCTATTGGAGCCCTAAGTCGTGATAAAATTGCGTATGCAGATGCATTTTGTAATGCGTATTACTTCCGTGTTTTGCTCGCACAAAATATTTATTGAAGGTTCTGATGGTCTTGACGCATACCATTCTCGAGACCTTTGTTTAAAATCACTTTTCCTCTAAAAAATAAACTTAGTTTTGCTTGGAACATACTTTGGGTGTAATGGTATGCATTTGAACTCTAAAGAAAAGATTATTAATGTATTCTTAGTTATTGTTTACACAAAGTTATGAGGATTAATAGGAAATAAATTTAGCATTTTAGCAATCGCAGATTGATCGATAAAATTAATTAAATTGTAAAAATGTCACAATACATTTAAGTTGTGTTAAAAATATTCAGAATTAGTGTTCCATAGGACTCGAGCCTTTTTAGCCCAAATTTTAAAGCTCCAGAGGGCTTTTTAGAGCTGGCTTAATGGAATGGGTTTCAAAGAGCTAGTGATTTTAATAAAGCTGTAGTCTCAAAAAGGCCAAAGCCTTTTTTTTAGGCTGTAGTCTTAAAAAAGACTATAGCCTTTTTTTAAGGGTTTTAGCTTTTTTTAAGGCTTAAGCCTTTTTATAATAGTGTAAAAAACGCTTCGTAGTTCCCTGATTTCTTTTCCAACACTTAACCGATTAAATATATTTTTTCATTAAACGTTTAAAAAATGTCATACCTGTGTTTCTATGTTCTTATATTTTAAAAATATCAATTAAATATTTTTAAGCCTCGGAGCCTAAAGAAGCTTGAAGGCCAAAATATTTTAAGTCTCAATATTTTGACAAGGACTTTAAAGTCTAATAATATATAGCCTTTTATAAGGGTTACGAGCTCCGAGAGTCAAGGCTGCCGAATATAATAAGGCTTGGGGCTAAAGAGCTTTTTAGGCTTTCAGCCCTCTAGGTGTTAAAATCGAAGCCAACCTTAAAGAAAAGAGCTAAAAGGCTCGAGTCCTATGGAACACTATTCAGAATACATTAAAAAAAACATCAATTTGTTTTAAAAATTCAATAACGAAATATTAACAACAAGTCGAAACAATAATGACATAAAAAAGGAAAGTGAGTAGTGAATTAAAATGGATACACTCTCATCTTTATATTGTGATATTAAGATTAATTAGCTCAGTTTTTTATATGTTTGTCCCAATGGTGGATTTTTGATATAAAACCATAAATGTATGTTCAGCATAAAGTTATTGTCTAGTAATTTTGTTATAATTTAAATTTCAGAAGCCCTTAATTGTGCTGGGTGCTTAAACAACATTGGTGATGATGACTACGTCTCTGCACTGGATCAGGAATGGCACACGGACTGCTTTAGGTACATGAACAATCTTATTTTCTTATTTATTTTTACAATTATATTATAACCCCATCTATCATTCTCTCTGTCTCACTACTTGCTTGCTCATAGGAACTATACTGTCTTTGTGTGCAAAAAGTACCTAACTTATGCATAATAATAATTTTAAACAAAAAAAAACCGACTTCAAATCTATACTAATATAGTAAAGCTGAAGAGTTTGTTTGTTTGAACGCGCTAATCTCAGGAACTACTGGTGCGAATTGAAAAATAATTTTTGTGTTGGATAGACCACTTATCAAGGAAGGCTTTAAGGTATATAACATCACGCTGCGACCAATAGGACCGAAGAAACAGTGGAAAATGTAGGAAAAACGGGGGAAATTTGTCACTATTCCACGCGGACGGAGTCGCGGGCACAGCTAGTTAGCAATATTTTGAAAGTATTCTGTTTACTGAATGTAAAATCTTGACTTCATCAACAAATTACCGAAAACGCCGTACATCTCCATATAAAATTTGAAGAGTTCCCTCGATTCCTCCAAGATCCCATCATCAGATCCTGGTTTCGTGCCAATGGGACCAATTTCGAGTTATACCCTTTCGATTAAAAAAAAAATTTTGAAAATCGGTCCACGGGTTTTCGAGATATCGAGTAACATACACACAAAAAAAAATAAAAAAAAATAAAAAAATTAGGTCGAATTGAGAACCTCCTCCTTTTTGAAGTCGGTTAAAAATAAGTGGAATTTTGTGCAGTGGTTGAAGTGTGAAATGTAACATAATTTTTCTACAACAACAACCTGCATTTCTCAATTATGCTAGAAGTAGAGTAGCTATCAAACATGAAATAGTTGGATTTGTCTATGACTCTATGAAACATTTTGTGTGGGTACTTTGCCTACCCAATTCACAGAACTATGCGCTTTCATATTAATAATAATATTAATGATTATTCTTACACAATTTTTAGGCTTCACAAATAATATATGTATAATTTCTAAGTTGAATGTGTATCCTTCTCACTGCAACATGGTATATTCTCGTCAGGTGCTCGGCCTGTGACTGTGCCTTATCCAAGTGGTACATGGAGCGAGATGGGCTGCTGTTCTGCGAGAGAGACTACTGGACTCGGTTCGGCCACACCTGCCACCAGTGCGAGGAGGTATGTCACTCATACTGTACTGTACAAATACTTATGGTCCTTGCTTGCTAAATGTAATAAAAAACGCACTGGAACAGTTCCGTACAAAAACCTGCAAAAAAATACGAAGTTTCATACTAACTTTACACCCCCGTTTTACAGTACACTCTTAGAGGATGAATTTTGATAATTCCTTTCTTAGTGCTCCTCTACGGCTACATTATAAAAGGAACCCATGTGCGAAATTTGAAGTTTCTTACTCTTGTAGTTTAGACCTTGCGTCGATTTATCAGTGAGTCAGTAAGTTTCTAGATGGAAGATAATAAATCACCCAACTAGGTACATAATTAAATTCTTAGGGCAACCGTAGAGCGTAGGTATGAAAAGTACACATATCTACACTTGAATGACTTTTGTACTTATCTACTTATCTGTTTTGTGGCAGTTCAGTCATTTGTGATTGGTCTAAAGGCAGTGATCTCGGCAGGTGATAACGGGCCCGGTGATGGCGGCGGGGGCGCTCCGCTACCACCCCGAGTGCTTCCGCTGCGCGGCGTGCAAAGCGCCCGTGGCCGACCAGCAGCCCTACGCTCGTGTCGAGCGCCGCCTGTACTGGTGAGCCCTATCCAACAACTTTCGGCTCTCTCTCTGTGGACTTCGGTCCCTCTCCCTAGGCATAAAATCTGTTTGGAGAGAGATCTCTATTGGAGACTTTCCCACAGTACCCATACCATACATACTACAGGTTACCATATTCTCGGCCGAGCGAGCCGAGCCATTTGACGTCTTGTTCGCCCTTATTGCGTTGACATAAAGCTTTTTCTACCCTCGTTTTGCCGAAAAGGCGTCGACTGATTTGGTGAGACCCTTAGACTACCTGTCATTTTGTGAAGTCTCTAATTAGTTAGACAGTGGCAGGTCCAGTACTCAAACTATTAACTATTTCGTTGCTATCGGTTTGACGGTTAAAGCGTAGCAGCTCAACAGAATGCATAGTGTGATCAAACGATTTCGTTTGCGGATTAACGCGAAGAATGTATGGAAATTGTGTCGACCGCGGCAGTTGTGCAAACGTGCCGCTTGGAGGCGCTGTCTCGGTGTCTCAGCGGTCGCTACAATATCATAAGGACTTTTAAATTAGGCAGTTACATTCTCTCTGCTCCCCATTCCTTTATATTCGGTCGCTATGTCGTGATACATAGATTCGTGGTTGTGACTGTGCGTTGTGTTGCAGCGAGCCGTGCTACGCGTGCGCGGAGCGGCCGCGCGCCCGCGCGCTGAGGGTCCTGCGCGTACCTGCCGCCGCGCTCAAAGACTCAGAGTGAGTTCAACAAGCTACATTACTTGGCTACTAACTTATTTACCAAAAATCGGAGTGTTTTTTCTACCAGTTTTTTAGCAATCCTCTGAAGCGGAATTGTTTTATTATTCGTTAATGTCTCGGGGAAACTTAAATGTCCGCTACACTTTTTCTAGACTACACTAAAAGAACAAATAAATTAGGGTGGGCTATTAGTTTTAAATAAGGATAAATCATATCTTAAATCGGGTTTAGCTGACATGATGTGGGCTAGATTGTAATCCCTCATCTAGGACCCGCGGTGGTTGCTAAACGCGCACTGCAAGCCACTGCTCTCACAACTGGACAAGCTCGAAACATGTCGAGCTAAACTCGACATAAGACATGAGTTATCCATAATTTTTCAAATATTTTGTGCTAATGATTTAAAATCTACTAACCGACTTACTTACTTAAGATCTATTTCCAATAGAACTTTGACAGGTAGCTTTAGTGGTCGATGGTACTAACTGACGCACTAACCCGGTAGGGGGCGCTGCGCGGGCAAGATGGCCGCCATGGCCGGGGCTGTGCTGCGCGCCGCGCTCGCCATCTGCATACAGCTCACCTGCCATAGGTACTAACTGACTAATTATAACTACTAATTATGGTCTATTATTTAAGGGAAAAAAAGGAAGTTCTCAATTAGCCTGTATATATATATTTTTTTTATGTATGTTACCTCATAACTTCTATACAGGTGCACCGATTTAGATGGTGATATTTGTGTTCGATAGTTATTGGCTTCCTTTTGATCGCAGTTTAAATTCATCAAGATCTGATAAGTAGTTTTTAAAATATCCTTCGAACGATAAAAGACATCAACGGGCGTTTGGGCACTAGGGGCCTCTTCATATGAACTTCATGTAAAAAACTTCACAGGGGTTTTTAGACGCGTATCACTGACCACTCTTTTAACACGTTCGACTCCGGCAGCGTTTCACTGAGCCCTTAAGCTATGCCGGGCGAAATTATCGTGGTCAGGAGTACGAATAACATGATCACAGTCACTGTGTCACCGGCGTCGAACGTGTTAAATGTTTATGGTAAATTTCCCGCCACACTGTATAATATAGTACAAGTGGCTGCCCCATCCCATCCATTCATCCATCGTACCCGTGTCCAGATATAAAAGCGTAGGACGGACGGACAGTCATTGACCAAGTTTTACTGCGATATGAGTCCAGTATAAACCACATTGCTTATAACTAAAATTGTATGATTCACAAACCACGCCACTTGCTGCACTATCAGTGCATTGCTACTGCTTCATTCAAAATAACAATACCCCGTTTCGTATAATATTAGATACGTTGAAATCCTCACGCGTTTTTAAGTAAACCCTATAACCCGGTCATTACGTAGGAATTAACGGCAAAGAAATGCAAATGAATCTCGATAACGATGCATGTTACGCAAAATGTATTAATGCATAAATTATAGAGCATAAAAAGAGCCACAAAAAACTCCTGGACGGAATTATCGTATCTCGTCGGATAGCCGAGTTATTGTCAAAAAACCAATCTTAACCTTTTTTCAAGATGGCGGAAAACCCACATAGAAAATCTTGGTCGACAATTTCAAGTTAAGCTTTTATGGGCATTCTCTACGTCATATCAAAAATTCAGCTTTCTCGGTTCATTTGCATTTCAAAATGTGTATAATTCCTGTACTACAAGGCGTCACCGCAAATGATGATATCGTTTGTGTTGAGAACATTTAACAAACAGTAAATAAGTGTTATTGCATTTATTTACGTATTTCCAGACTTACCTTTAGATACCTAGAAAAAAAAACATTTGTCCGTTAAAAGTTTTAGAAGGTACAGCCTGTGAAAAAGTGAAACAATAATTACAGTGTAATTTAAAGGAAAAGATATTGGGGGAAGTCATCACATTTTCTGAAATTTTGTTATATTTTGGTAAAAAGTAAAATCAAAAGTTTGTTTCTTTGGAATCATTACAGAATCATCTAAATTTTCATTTACTAAGATTCGCTTTTAGAAGATACATGTTGTAAAAATATCTCGTCAAAAATCATCTGAACTGAACCAGTGCCCTGACGCCCCTGACTCAGCCCAGCAGGCATTCCCTGTTTAAACAATTGCTTCCTCGCCAATATTGTCTTAACGGTGACTAATTGAGAATGTCCTAAGTAACCAAAATGTTGAAGCTGCTTTATCTACATACATACATAGCACAGTTGTCCAAAATGGGATAGGCAGATGGAAATAAACTTTGCATAGACGGAATCATAACTGTTTTACGGTTCGTAGCCACTCAGCAAATTCGATTCAGAAACTAATGAGAGGTATAACAATGACAAGTTGCCAGCCTGTCGCCTTATGCGTACCTAAATCTATTTCCTTAGTTGCCTCTTCTGACATCCACAGAAGAAATGAAGATGTACTGTTCTAGTGTAGTTTGCCTTCCCCATTTGTGATTACGGCGTGATGTATATATTATGTACGAGCTGTTACCCGCGACTTCGTCTGCGCAGAATAAGTATTTCGGATTGCGTGGCGTAGAATATATGGCATTAAAATTATCACACAAATAATTTTTGAATCGCATTTGACAAATATAACAGCTTTTTTAACAAATCGCTAGCACCTTGAAAATTCGCAAAACAACCACAACTGTCAACGACGTCTGCCCTCACGCGTCTGCCCGCGTTCGGGTCGCGCACTCAGCGACGCGTGACGTTTACCCCGCGCATGCGCGTCACTTCAACGGTTTTGACAGCGGACGCCAAAACTCGCAAATGGTATATTTTACTCGACTTACTTGAGAATTATCGTCGTATATTGGATAATTCACAGAATATCATTACAATTTGTAGCCTATGTGTTATTCTGATGTATAAGCTACATTATTGTAAAGTGTCATTAAAATCCATTCAGTAGTTTTTGCGTGAAGGAGTAACAAACATCCATCCATCCATACATCCATCCATCCATACATCCATCCATACATCCATCCATCCATACTCACAAACTTTCACGTTTATAATATTAGTAAGATAAATATATAAAGACAAAATAATACAAAAAAGATGGTGAAGTACAAAAACCTTCTTGTCTCTTGCAGCCAATCTGTTAGATAGGAAATTCGGTTATTGAGACCGCCAAAAAAGAGGCTACAAAAAGATCACAAAGCGTTCCTGAAAAAGCGAATAAAATAATAAAAGTAATAATAATATTCATCAGTTCGCGCCTTGCCATGCTAAGCCGACAGGAAAAGTAGGTATCAAAACTGGACGACATTTAATTAATTCATAAATGAATTCATTGAAGTTTACTCATACCCCCTCCCTCTGGCCTTCCCCTCCATGCGTTTCAGTCAGTACTGTTCAAACATTATTGAGGAAAGGCCGCGCCGTCTGTACGTTGATAATAAAATAACTCATAAATAGTTTTATGTATTGTTCTAATTGGAATGTGTTATGACAGGAATTCATTCGTTCAGTGATTGTGGCGTGTTATTTATAGTGAAGTGTTGTTCTTGGGAATTAAAGGTGAGTGTGCATTCAACTAACAAGAATTGGATCTTTGTTATACGTTATAAAGGATTAGTTTATAAAAACAATATTTATTTAAAAATATTTAACTTAAGAACTACATACATACATACATACATACTCTCACGCCTGCATTCCCAAGAGGGGTAGGCAGAGCACATGAATTCAAAAACTCAGTGCCATGTCTAGCAATTTCAGGGTATCCAGATGATTAAACGTGATATTGCAGTGACAGGTTGCTAGCCCATCGCCCACAATACACTAACCCTTTCCCAGAGTCGACTCTTACGACACCCACGGGAAGAAAGGGGGAGGTGCTATTCTAACCCGGCACCACACGGGCAACTTAAGAACTAGACTATATTTAAAAAGGGCACCCCCGAGGCCAGGTCCCAAAGACGCTGGCAGCGTTTCCTCGCTGTATCGCAATGCTGATGCGTTGAGCGAGGAAGCTGCCAGCTCTTCGGTCTCCAGTTGTATCTACCAGTCGCTTGGAGATCTCTGTAATAAATAATAATAAATAATTTTTAAATAATTTTTAAATAATAAATAATTTTTAAATAATTTTTAAATAATAAATAATTTTTGAAATTTGAAATTAGCCGTATGGTGTCGTGTTTAGAATGACACCTCTCCATTTCTTCCGTGGGTCTACGTGGATGTCGTATGATGTGACCAAGGCTAAGGTGTGCTTTAGGCGACAGGCTAGCAATCTGTCGTTATAGTAACTAATGTCAATGCTTCAAAAATATGCTAGAAGTGGCTACGAAACGAGAAATAGTCGTGGATTTGCCTATGTAGCGTTCGTATGCTCTGCCTACGTCATCATCACTGAAGAAATGGAGAGGTGTTTTTGCTACACCCGACACCACACTGAACGTGAGTGTGTTGTCAGAATTCTGCGAAGTTACTGGTTTTTTTCCATTACAATTTTAATGGATAAGTTGTTTTTCAAAAAGTTTATGACTAAATTGCTTTGCAACTTGGCAGTTTTTTTATCCTTATGGTATTAGGTATTTCGTTTATTATTACGCCACAAAAAATAAACTTGCAATAATCTTATTATTACAGTTTGTGTCCTATGTCGATGTATTGGGGCTGAAATTATGTTTTCCTACACGGAGAGAAAGATTACTTTCTAAATTATTATATGCAATATCATAAACATTATACATTCTAAGTATAGTAAATACTAATAAATAAAACCTAGTCCATACAGTTTTACAACCAATACACATAAATAATTGACAAGTTTGGTGCTGTGCTTTTAAAGTTGCATTCATTTTGGTGAGTCAATGATGAAAAATCATTATGACATTCCTCTTTATTAATTTGATATCACTATAATACTTACAGTGGTTCTGGAATTAACTCCTTGACTACATAAAATTATCTATAAATTATATAATTACACGTTTCACATTGCCCTGCGAAACGTACTCGTCAGAAAAGGAAAATACCTTGTAAATTCGTAACCACTGACGCGAGTTCGTGTCGTAGTCGTGTCGTCACCGCGTACCCTCCAGGGCCATTACCATGAGTTCACACCGACCGTACTCACTAATTTAAACCGTATTTGATTTTAATGTGTGTGTCGTTCGTGAGAACTGTAGTTCAAGCCCTCTGGTACTGAGAGGAGGCCTGTGGGATGTGCGAAGCTAGATATAATGTTGCGTAATCACGTAAACATCACGAGTGTAATAACAAAGTGGTAGGCAGAGCACACGAAACTTACATAGACAAACCCTTGACCAGACTTCGTTCAAATTGCTAAAGGTCTACCTTTAGCAATTTTAAGTTTCAAGTTTAACATTCATACATCACGCCTGTATTCCCAAATGGGGTAGGCAGAGCACAAGAAATGCTACGTAGACAAAACCATGTTATCAAAGTCTTCCGCGTCACGCATGCGGGGTTTGCCCATTAGTGAAAACGACTAACAGAATGCGGGCGTCATGGCTGCGCCATGAAATTTTTCCGCATCGCGCATGCGGGCCTTATCTTTCAATGCATCCAACGAGCAATCTTGTGCAGGTTGGACTCCTCCTGCGGGCTGCTGACGCTGCACATCGGGGAGCACATCCTGGAGATCAATGGGTCGCCCGTGCGGCCGCGCGACCCCCACGCGACCCCCGAGACCCCCGCCGACCCCGCGCCGCAACCACAGGTAACAAATCAAAATTATGTCGCATCGCGCCCGCATGCCGCATGCGGAGCGACCAGTCGCGTGTGCGGGCTGTGATTCAGCTCCGCATGCGGCATGCGGATGCGGGATGTGATGTCCGCTAAACGCGACCAACCGACCGAGACAGACCACTAAACGTTACGTAGACTATTACCGTGTGTATTAGACGTTCCATGGCCACTTTTAGAACACTTGTAGGTTTTAAGTTCGAAGAGGTATAATAGGGACTAGTTTCCAGCCTTGACGATAAACCACAGGGGCAAATACTTAAGTGGCTCTGGAGTCTTTAAGAAGTGTTTCTGTCATTTCTATTATTTTCTACATGAAAAACTTAACCCAAAGTATTTTATTCTTCACTCGAAATGTTACGCTTTTTTTTGTTATTCTACGGACACAAGACACTCGGAAAGCACATGGACTGGACCAATTTTATGTTTGTTATCAACTATTCAGATTATTTCCAATGTAGTGAGCCTTTTCTTAATATTCGTTTATTTTTCAAAACTTTTAGCTGCAATACTTTGATATTTAAAAAGCCCTATATTTGTAGCTTCTGTAACTGCTTATACATATATAAATTTCTAGGAAATTAATAAACTTACGGATTTTGTTATTTTCCGGTGACATTTATACCCCAATGAATTATCGCCCGAGGTCTGTTATACCTTATAGTTCCACAGATCTACACACAGGTAAAAATTACAACACCTCTTTTCGCGTCAGTAGCTTACGTTTTCATAGCTTTCTAGCACTAACTCCTAAACCTGTCTCCAGCCCTTAGAAGACAAAGACCCCGCCCCGATGTGCAACATACAAACTGACGTGACGGGCGAGAGCGAGACAGCAGACGGGAAGAAGGAGCGTCTCTTCAAGAGGAAGGGGGACGGCGCTAACAAGCGCGTCATCAAGCGGCGGCAGGCCAGCTCGCCGCTGCTCTGCGACAAGGAGAAGAGTAGCAGCATGTCGAAACTTTTAGACGCGTGAGTTGATGCTTTTACTGATTTTTTAGCGACCCAGCGCGACATTCGGTGAATAGTCGAAGTTTCGATGATCAGTTGCATAAATATAACTTCCAACTTTCTCTCTGAGGACTTCGGTCCCCAGGCATAACATCTGTCTGGAGACAGATCTCTCTACTGGACTTTTCAACATTCAAAGGGGTTTGCGATTTCCAACTAAGGTTCCAAACTAGGACATTTTAGATCTCGGTATTATGGCATACCGCGTGTTGCTGGATTACGAGTGCCGAATTGTGAGACTGCGATGTCTTTAGGAAACGTTTTCAGTTCAAATTAAAATTTGTCAAACTTAATAATTAAGCAATAATTCACCAGTTTTAAACAGGTTTTTTTGAGAATGTTTCTATACTTTTTTTTTGTTTAGAATTTGTTTTTTTGCAGCGTGCAGCCAGCAGACGAGCCTGACGGCGACGGTGTTTTGCGCGAGTTATCCCGCGCGCGCTCGTTCCGCGCCGCGCCCGGCCTGCCCCAGCGGGTCTTCCGCGCCGCCGACCTGCTGCAGGTCAGTACTACTACAGTACTATAACAGTACTACTACACTACTACTACAGTACTACTGCAGTACTACTACAATCACTGGCGTAGCCAGGGGTCTTGCGGGGTTGGACCTCCCCCTCCCGAAAAGTTTAGATATTATAACATTACGGTGGGCTCCCATACAACAATAGTGTTAAGTATCACTTGGCACAGACATACGGAAATATGGCATTACAGTATTCCCAAGAAAACAAGTCGCATCGGTTACCGTCTACGCTGAGAAGCGCAGAACGATATCCCAGAGTAGCCGAACGAGTAATTTATCTATTATTATTATTATATTATTATATCTAGCCTGGGTCAGTATCCCACTGCTGGGCAAAGGCCTCCCCCCATGTCCTCCATTCTTCCCGATCTAAAGCGGTCTGGGGCCAGTCGCTGAGAAATAAGTCTAGGTCGTCCCGCCATCTCCGTCTGGGCCTGCCCCGTCGGCGCCATCCATCACTTGGCACCCACTCTGTAGTATGTTTGGCCCACCTCAGTGGATGCATTCGGCTGACGTGGCCTGCCCAGTCCCATTTCAACCTGGCCGTCTTTGCACCGACATCGACAATGCCCGTTTTGGAACGCAGCGCAATTTATCTATATTGAACTTTATTTACAAACGCTCGGGGCACAATTTTGCTTAATATGCACACACTTTAGTTCGGCTACTCGACACATTTGGCGCTGGGGTGCTAGACATCTGTCTGAGACTTCAATCAATAACCAATCACAACGCAAGTGTTCAGCGCGCGAAAAAAAATCTCTTTTATCATTGGTAGATCGAAGTTTCCCGCGCCACAAAACTGATTTATTACGCAGGTACATCGTGAAGCATTATTTGTTTGGTAATACTGTAATTTAATACGTAAATAAAGTATTATCATATCTGCTTAGTCTGTGACACGGTTTATGGCTCGTCGATAAAGCTCGCCGGTGTATCGCTATAATACCACAGTTTTGAATACCGCCGAGCCTGGCTAAAAAATAGAGCTCATCTTGCCATATTTTTTACAGGCAAAACCGCGTGTCAATCAGTACCAACGACCCGCGAGCTAGGTTCGTCGATATTTAAAACCGCGGTTTTACTCGCTGGTTGATCAGGGCCTTAAGAATGAGTCTCACGGTAGTTTTACGTTTTTTTTTGAGCTGATTAAATTTAAGCGTCTTCTTGTGTTTCAGGGCGAGCTACTAGGCTCAGGGTTCTTTGGCGAGGTTTACAAAGCCACGCATCGTGCTACGGGCGAGGTCATGGTGCTCAAGCAGCTGTACCGGCTGGACGACGCGGCGCAGACCAACTTCCTGAAGGAGGTACACACTATACCCGCGGCACAAACGTTCACACATACATACGGCGAGTGTACAAGCGACGCACCGCGCTACGTACAAGCAAAATGTTTTAATACGTAGTATTATAGAGCACAAAAACACAAAACAGCATTCTTAAATACCACACTTAAGCAACAGCAAGAATGAGATGACATTTGAATTTAGTGATGCCGCAAATGGTGATTGGTTATTGGTAGCTCGGTTATTGTTAACGTTCGCTTATTCCGTCACCAGGTGGCGGTGCTACGCTCTCTGTCGCACCCGAATGTGCTGCGCTTCATCGGCGTGCTGTACCGCGACAAGCGGCTGCAGCTCGTCACGGAGTACGTGGCCGGCGGGACGCTCTACAACCTCATACAGGTATACTCTCTGACATAATAGATGCACCGATTTTAAAGAACCCGTGAACAATGTACTTGAATTTTATGTTGACCGAAATAACCGGCGCTTGGTTGTGATTTTGCCAAATCGATCGACCGATAACGGCGACAAATCATCAGGGATGGATGTCATAAAATTTCTGTCAAATGAAATTAAATTGTTTGAAAATCCAGGGAATTATGATGTATAGATTACTTGACGGCCGGATAGCCCAGCGGTTAGAGAACCTGACTGTGAAGCTTAAGGTCCCGGGTTCGATCCCCGGTCGGGGTAGATGTTTGTATGATGAATACGAATGTTTGCTTTCGAGTCTTGGATGTTTATCTATATATAAGTAAGTTTATCCGTCTTCTAGTACCCATAACACAGGCATTAAATTGCCTACTTTGAGACTAGGTGATTGGTGTAAAAATTGTCCAGTGATAGATTAACTACAACTATGCTTTCATAAACGAGTCGTGCCGTTAATGTAAACAATTAGATAAAACCGCTTTTCCTCCTTACCATCGACTGTCTATCAATCGTATGAGTGTGTGCGTGGCAAAAATGAGTCTTCCTTGTCCTACAGAAAAGCTTACAGGAGTCAATCAAGTGTATGTTCTTCACTTGCGTACCCTCTGCGTTCACTCTAGCGTCGTCCTCTTCGTATGGAGATGGACTTTTGTATGGTTGTTTTGTGCTTGTCACTGTCGGCTAGTCTGTCTATCAGTCTGTCTGTGCCAGGATACCACAGTGCAGCTGTCATGGGAGGAGCGCGTGCGCCTCGCGCGCGGCGTGGCGGCGGGCGTCGGCTACCTGCACCGCCGGAACGTCATCCATCGGGACCTCAACTCGCACAACTGCCTCGTGAGGGAGGTGAGCGATAAGCTGTGTTATACGGGGTATAGTATTAGCGATTTTTGGGATGTTGAGTTAAATGTATGGCTGAAATAATTTGAAATGGTGACGTGGGGTAAATGACCCTACACTACGTGAGGTATAAGCGATAGTATGGAGTAACTTTCTTTTCAGAAAAATGTTGCTTATCTTATTTTGCATTTCAAACGTGCATTTTAAATTTTACTATACAGTGATTAACTGAAAAGTAAACGAAGTTTGTCCTGATAGTCTAATTTTTGAGTATTAAATTGTATTAAAAGTAACAATTTGTGTACTGAATACTGCTACATTACCAGGGGTGTAGTATACGCGACAGTTTTTGGGGAGTTGGGTTAAATGTTTGGTTAAAATTGGAAATATGTGATATGGTTAAGTGGAGTAACTTTATATTCAGAAAAATGTCGCTTATCTCATTTTGCATTTCGAGCGTGCATTTTAAATTTAATTATTAAGTGACAAATTCAAAATTAAACGAACTTTATCCTGAAGATCAACTTGTTCAGGTATTTAACTGTATTAAAAGTAACAATTTGTGTACTCCGACTCGCAGGACAAGTCAGTGGTCGTGGCGGACTTCGGGCTGGCGCGCATAGTGCAGCGCACAGCCAGCAGTACACTCGAGCGGCGCTCCGCGATGCGACGCAAGCGGTACACGGTGCGTACACAACACGGGGGCGCAATGAACTGAAAAGCGACGAAACATTTGTCTCCCCCAAGGTCAATAATAAAAAAAACAGGAAATATTTAACAGGGGATTTCATCAGCACTGGTTGAAATATTTTCGGTCAATTTCCGGCCATCTTGTATTTGTCAAATGTCAACAAGTCACGTGAAACGAACAAACCAACAGTCGAGATTACAATTAAAAAACATTTTGACCAGTTTTGAAAATAATAGTAGGGTCAGCGTCAAAAGTAAGTGATAATTTTAGTATAGAATTTGACGTAACTCAGTACTAAAATTGTCAGTTACTTTTGACGCTGACTGTACATATTTTCTCGACATTAAGATCGTGTGAACATGTGTTAGGCACTTCAACCTTTTCGACATTTCTGCTACCCTGGTACCATGAGGCTGTAACTCTTCGAACAAGCAACAACTGACCACCATTGTGAACATAAAACTACCGTAAAAATCAGTCATTGTGAACTAAAACTGATTCAAATGTTTAAATCGAGATTAACTCGTTCAGGGCCAATTCGTTGCCCATCATCTTTTAGTTCACTATAATAATTGACCTCTTGTTTCGCCAGGTGGTGGGCAACCCGTACTGGATGGCGCCGGAGATGATGAACGGGAAAGTCTACGACGAAAAGGTCGACGTGTTCTCTTTCGGAATCATACTCTGCGAGGTAACGCGCACAGAAACTATTACTTACCGCTTCCCTTTGTTTACACAGAATAGGCAATAGTACTGCGTCTACAAAGTCCACTCCCGAACAAGTTATAGCGTCCTAGCGCCACCTATCGTCGAATAGCCAATCTAAACAAACCTACATGACGCCGCAATTTCGATGATCGGTTGCATAAATACAAGATTAAAATTTTCTCTGTGTGGACTTAAGTCCCCGAGCGTAACATCTGCCTGAAAAGAGATCTCTCTATGGGAGAGTACCTATTCTCTACAAAGTCATGATTAGGCTTAAACAAAATGCTTTCCCTTTATTGCTTGTATGCAAATTTGAAGATTATTGAGTGACCCAAGTGTTCATATTTGTTTGGACGCCGCTGACTAAAACCGGTTTTGTGATTGCGCAGATAATCGGTCGTGTATCGGCCGACCCGGACTACCTACCCCGACGAGCGGACTTCGGGTTGAACGAGGCGCTATTTCTGGAGCAGTTCTGCCGGCACTGCCCGCCGCCGCTGGCGAGGGTGGCGCTACTCGCCGCGCATCTCAGGCCCTCGCACAGGTAGGCTTTAGTCATAGGTGACCTTAGTAGGTGACCTTCGTCACGGGTGGCATTAGGCATAGATGACCTTAATCGTGGGTGGTATTAGTCATAGGAGACTTTCGTTGTGGGTGACATTAGTCATAGGTGACCTTCGTCGTGAGTGACCTTAGTAGGTGACTTTAGTCATAAATGACCTTCGTCGTGGGTGACCTTAGTAGGTGATCTTAGTCATAGGTGACCTTCGTTGTGAGTGACATTAGTCATAGGTGACCTTCGTTGTGAGTGGCATTAGTCATAGGTGACCTTCGTTGTGAGTGACATTAGTCATAGGTGACCTTCGTTGTGAGTGACATTAGTCATAGGTGACCTTCGTTGTGGGTAACCTTAGTCATAGGTGACCTTCGTTGTGGGTAACCTTAGTCATAGGTGACCTTCGTTGTGGGTGACCTTAGTCATAGGTGACCTTCGTTGTGGGTGACCTTAGTCATAGGTGACCTTCGTTGTGGGTGACCTAGTGGAAACCCTAAGATTGTTCAACAGACTAATTCTGGCAATTTTATGATTAAACGCGGAATATTTCGTTTCAATAACGGATTCCCTTAAACGCAGCAGGTTTTATTAAGCAAAGAATGCTTAAGGAAGAGTAAATCAACGGAATCTATTATTCTGTCCGCAGACCGCCCTTTGAAGTGATAGAGATCTGGCTGGAGACGTTACTAATGCACATGCGACGCGACGAGAAGCCCTCGCAGCTGCTGGCGGATATACAGCAGTACGCGGCCCGCGGCGGAGGCCTACGGCGCTCGCCCAGCGGCGCCACGGACCACAAGCTACGGGTTAGCCAACTTTAAAAAAAAACGGCTGTTAAATTTGATAGCAAAATTGACATTACATTGAAAATTATTTTGGGTATCACTCTCGATTAATTTGACAATTAATAAAAACTGCATGCATCACGCCTGTATTCCCAAGTGGGGTAGGCTAAGCACATGAAACGCTACGTAGACGAAATTATGACTATTTCACGTTTTCGTGGCCATTTTTAGCATGTATTTTTTTAGATTTAACTGTATAGCAGGTATAACGGAAGAGGTAATATAATAGTGACAGGTTGCTACCCTATTGCCTAAAATATACCTTCATCTATTTCCTTAGTCGCCTCATACGATATCCACGGAAGAAATGGAGAAAAACTAATTCGTCAAATTAGTCGATAATGATACCTAATATCGATTTCCTATCGCTAAGAGAAAATATTTGATGTCCATCATCAGTATTTTAGCAATTAGCAGTCTGACGATTGTTCTTCTTTGTATTCCTTTAAATTGCTGCTCACTTAAAATCCTTTTTTTTTAATAACTTATTTCATCTCCAGTCACCATCCTGCATGGCTCTGGACGCGGCCGAAGAAGCCTCAACGGGCCGGGCGCTGGGCAAGTGCGTCTCGGCGGGGCACATCGGCGCGCCGCGCCTGCCGCCGCCCCGCGGGCTCAGCCGCAGCTCCCAGGCGCTGGCGCCCGGGTACATACTAAGGGCGCGCCCGGGCTCCATCGCCATCGCCAAGGTACCACACACCCTCTAAATATGGCAACTCTGTAAGAGTCACAGACCGGCTAGGAGCGTAGAGCAGATTCTTATCACGTTGAAAACAGTTTTATTTGTAGTAAGGTAAATTTTTGCATGTGCACTGTTTTTGTCATTATGCTTGAACGCGGTTGGTGTGAAATAATAAGAGCCGATCGGCTCCGATCGCATACTTTGTCTCGGTCGCGCAGCCGTTCAACTCCCATTGCTCTTTCTCGCTCGCTCCGCTCCGACCAATTCCGAGCGTATACGATCCGGTCTGTGTGAGGCCGATCACGCGCTTGAAGCAAGTTTCCCAAACCGTAAAATTTTACTCGTATCAGTTATTGCCTAGCCGTGCGACACTGTAGTAGGTTTAAAACTGATAAGGGTAGAGCTTTACGATTTGGGAGAAATTCAGATAAAGATTATCTCCAAAAGTTTGGAGGAAATGTTACATTAATTCAAACTGACACTTTTTTTAAAATAGATGTATCTTTTGCATCCCTAGGTGGACGACGTGTCTCCATGGCTAGAGCGCGGCTCCCTGGCGCCGCCGCTCCCCGCGTTCCTCCGCAACCAATCCGTGGACGGGCTCGACTCGCGTTCTCCCCGCGCGCCCTTCTGCCGCCACCACAGCATCCCCGGATGCTGCCAGGACCAGCGCTGCCAAGACCAGGATCTTGAAGACTCTGACTCCTCAGACGATGACCTGACTGACATCACCGACTGGCACAGAACTGTCTATTCCTCCTCCAGTTTCAAGAAACCAGAGAAAATGGATGTCGACCAGCCGAGCCTGCTAGCTGGCATCGTCAAGAAGGGAGAGAACCTGTTAAAAAAGAACAGCTATGATGTCACTGATGCCCCTGTCACGTTGAGAAACCCGGATGAGAGGAAGATACCAGAGGTCGACTGCCGGAGGTTCAACATCGACCATTTGAATAAAAGTCCGGTCATAGCAGCAGGCCTTAAGAACATCCCCAAAGAGGTCAAAGAAAAACCAGCGGAGAAAACCAGCTTTTTTAACAAGAAGCTCCTCTCCCCAAAACTGAGCCGTCTCTTCAAACCCAATACAGCAGAAGTGGTCCGTAACAAACCAGATGCAGATGAAAAGTCGAAAAGCAAGTTCTTTATCCAGCGGCCGGCGTCGCCTAGCAACCTGACGCGCGCGCGCCGCGTGCGTCCTGCCGACGACAAACCCAACGACAATGTGCTAAAGAGCGACTTGAAGCTCGCGAGCTTGGGGAAACCAATGACGCCTATATTCCGACGGCACTACGTCACGGAGAAACCCGACTTCGCAGATGGACGGTTCAGCTACCGCGACAAAAAGCCAGACCACAAGTTCATCGAGCTCGGAAGGAACAGGATAAAATCACCTATGAAGGATAAGCCTTTAACCCGGTGCTCGCCTACCAACAACGTTCACCTCGAAGTGGAGAAGAGTCCGGAGGCGAAGCGGCCGGGCATCTCGCGGAGCAACTATGTTAGTCTCGCCAACCTTAAGATCAACAGCAAGGATATAGAGGGTAAGGATAAGGGGCGAGCGGACGCGTCGCCCGTTGAACGGGTCATTTAGGTACCTGCAGGCTTAGCGCAGCGCGGGATAGACTAAAATTGGTCCCGGAGCACAGCGAAATTCGAGCGTTGACCCGCTCTATCTCTGTCGCACGCGTGCAATATTGCCCTCACGCTCGCACAGTGCCACGCGTGCTCAAGAGTGAGTGTAAGGGCAATATTGCACGCGTGCGACAGAGATAAAGCAGGTCAACGCTCGAATTTCGCTGTACTCCGCGACCGATCTTTACCTCTCACTTTCTGACGCCTCTAGTTAGACAGTGAGAGGTGTAGTCCATCTACCGCCTCTACTCGCCCCTTGCTGTGCTAAGCCGGCTGGATATTTATACAAAAATAGGTTTTTCTGAACTTGTTGAATACAAAAAAGGTATGCGTGTGCCTTGCAGCTTGAACTGATATAAAGACAAAGATTTTGAACATGAATCGCGAGATTCGCTCATAAAAAAAACGGATAACTAAAATCTTAATCACGTTTAGCTCGACAGGTTTAAGGTTAGTTAACAGCCTAAGCCTTAGGCCCTAAGGGGATGAGGGGCTACAGTTGAAACATGTCGCGGTAAACTCGGATTGAAGATGTAAGTTATCAGTGTTTAGATATAGACTTCGAGTGAACATTAGGACCACGTTGCAGTATACTCTTGCCCAGTGGCGTAGCTAGCATGGGTGACACCCGGGGCGGATATTGATGGGTGGCACCCCCCCCCCCCCCC